>APFE030113762.1:0-16055 GCA_000404065.3 Pinus taeda | reverse complement strand
AAAAATCACACAATGACCTGATTTATCAAATAAATTTATCAATACTACCTTAACTTAATATATAAAAATATATCATAATTAAAATTAGAAATTAATAAAAAAGAAATATACTATACAACAAATTAATCTACACCTCATGATTATAGTATATGAAAATATATCTACATGTAGTAATTGAATTTAGGAATAAATATATTACACTACAGGTAAACTTGACTTGTTAAATGAATATAGATGAAATAGTAATACGACCATATATGAATTTGAACAATAGTAATTGATAAGTTGTTGTATCAATGTTGCATGTTTTGAGTGATGGTATTTTCAAGAGTGCAGATCACCAAGTTGTTGTGAATTCGAGTGTTCGGAGGACATCAATAGTGACATTCTACAACCCACATCCAAACTCAATTGTTTATCCTTTGGATCCATTAACGGTGAGGAAAGGGGAAAGCCATACTGATACAAGATTTGATCGCTAGGTCTACAAGGAACTTTACCATAGGAAGATTACAAAGCACCTTGTGGCTAGGTAGGTCAAACACACCAAGGAAATGAGTTTAGTGCATCAACCAGAAGAGTAACTGTGTAATTGGTAGAGGAGCATCCAGACTTAGCCAGCAATGTGATTGTATGTTCACATGTTGTGGCTAACATGAGATGAATTTCATTGACCTGAGTGGTCAAAATCAGTTTAGTAGAGAGGGTTGGATCTTTCAAATTGATCTTTATCTCAATTATTGTAATAATTGGATTATTGTATCATTTTTAGAACAAGAGATAAGTTGTTAGAATAGGTTTGTATCATAGCTTGAGAATAGGGATTTAATGGTTGAGTTGATAAAAATAGAGATTGAGTTGTCAATGTAGTTAGCATAGGATTTGATCCAAAAAGAAAAAAAATGTAATGATAGATATTAGATGGAAGGATAGAGTGAGTAGAGCGAGAGATTGAGAGAGAGAGAGATAGGGTTCGAGAGTGAAATAGGGGTCAAAAAAACTACTGTAATCAAGCTGAGAGGGCAAAGACTATGTAATTTCTATTTTATCAAATAAATGATTAAGTGTGGTGTTGCGTGTTAATCCTAGTACAAAATTTCATTTGTGTCTGGGTATCGGTGTTCTAGACCCTAATCGGATATTAATCTCTATTTGCTTGCTTTTATTGATAATCACAATATGTTAGCATTAAGGGTTAATACCGAGCTTAAGCACTAAACCTTATTAAGTTTGTTTCTTAAAAGTATGTATTAAGCACGTGGGTAGCATTCGGAAAGTGGTAAGTGGTATCTCGCATGCCCTAAAAGTGGTAAACGATATTTCTAAATTTCATGCGATTAGCATAAGTGGGTGACACGTAGCACGCGAAAACCAAAAATATCACACGCTCTTGATCTGATATCGATCGTGCAAGTAATCGCGCGATATTATGCGATATCCATTAGATTGGGTGAATGAATCAACGGTGCAAATTAAAGCATTAGACAAAAGGAAATGTCAAAGAGAGACTGACAGTGACTGGTTAGGTAATTGGAACCCTCAGTAAGAAATACACGTAAATAATATATTAACGTGCAACTGATTAGTTTTCGAGTAAACCATTAGTCAAATTCTAGATTATCACATCAACCTAAGGTAGCCATCTACATCATTTGGTAACAAAGCCGAAGGATTAATTTTGCTACAGTAAACATGCCACCTAGGAGAGGAGTTGGCATAGGTCAAGGGAGACTTGTAGCGAATGCAGTTCTGCTGGAAGAGATTCGAAACTTACGCACAATGGTGGAAACAATGGAAACTTCTCAAAGGAGAGCACTTGATGAATGAGATTCCAGTGCTGGAGAAGAATCTTCTGAGGAAGAAGAAGAAGATGAAAGTGAAGCTACCAAAGTACTAAAAATGTTGGCCAAAGCAAGTGGAAGACCAAAGTGGAAATACCTTTGTATGACAGGAATCTCAATGTAGAAGAGTTGATGGACTGGATCAGTTCATTGGACAAATATTTCAACTATGAGGAGATTGATGACAAAAAGAAGGTGAAATTTGCAGTTACGAGATTGAAGGGTCATGCAACTATCTACTGGGATGAACTACAAACATTCAGAAAAGAAAGGGGAAGTCCAAGATCAAACAATGGGATAAAATGGTGAGTAGAATGAAATTTAAATTTATGCCAAAAGATTATCAGTTAAATCTTTTCAGACAGTTATAGAATTTGAGACAAAAGGGAATGACTGTCAAAGAATGTAAATAAGAATTTTATAAACTAAGCATTAGAGCAGGACATGCAGAGGATGATGTAGAAAAGGTAGCCAGGTACATCAATGGCTTGAGATATGACATACAATATGAAATCAATTTGTTGAGTCTGAAGGCAATTGAAGATTCCTATCAAGCAGCTTTGGAAGTAGAGGAGAAGATGTTGAGAAAACAAAATCAGAGGAACAGAGGGAAAAGTTCAGCAAGAGGTAGAGGAACTACCAAATAAAGATTTCAGCACACTCAGGGTGAAGCAGGAGGTTCAAGTAGTACACCACCACAGAGAGGAGACTTTAGTAGAGGAAGATTTGCACCCAAAGGAAGAGGTTGAGGAAGAGAATGGGGACATGGATCATGGGACTGTCCTCATAATAAAGCCACAAATTAGTGGAATGTGAATGTGGTTGAGGCAAAGAAAGAAAACCTCAAATTGTAAATAAGGAAGAATCACCTAAAGTAGGAGAATATTTGTTATTGAAAAGGGTATTTCTCAAAGCAGAGAAAGAAAGAGGAGAACTAGCTCTGAGGAAGATTTTATATAGAACTACATGCAAGTCCAAAGGAAAATGTTGTAAAGTGATAATTGATAGTGGAAGCAATGATAGCCTTGTTTTTGCAGAAATGGTGGACAAGTTAGGATTAATGGAAACAATACACCCTACCCCTTACAAAGTGTGATGGCTGCAAAAAGGACATCAACTTACTGTGATAGAACAATGCAAAGTATAAATCCACATTGGTACTTATAAGGATCTCATATTATGTGATGTAATGCGAATGGATGTATGCCATGTATTATTGGGAAGACCTTGGGAGTTTGATAGAAAATCTGTTCATGATGGTAGAAGAAACACCTATACCTTGGAGAAGGATGGAGTAAAGCATACATTGTTGCCATTAAAGGATGAATCAGACAAAGGAACAACTAGAAATAGTGTTATGCTGATGAGTGGAAAGGAGTTGTTGTAAGAATTTGGAAAAGGTGAAGAAATGCATTTTGCTATCATAGGGATACCTAAGGTACTTTTGACTTATACAAAATTGGATGACTTACCTGAAAAAATCAAAACTCTGTTGAATGATCTTGTTGATATTATTGTGGATGAGTTTCCAAATGCATTACCACCAATCAGGAGTATTAGTCATCACATTGACCAAATACCTGGAGCAAGTTTTCCAAACAAAGCAGCATACAGATTGACGCCTCAAGGGAATCCATAAGTTGGAGACAAGCATAGGATTGATGGATAAGGGATTATTCAGAAAGAGTCTTAGTCCATGTGTTGTACCAACAGTGTCGAGCCCAAAAAAATGTGATGAGTGGCGTGTGTGTGCAAACTCCAGAGCCATAAAAAAAATTACAATCATGTATCATTTTCCTTTACCATGAATGGATGACATGATGGATTGTTTAAGTGGGTCAAAATATTTTAATAAAATAGATCTGAAGAGTGGATATCATCAAATAAGGATTAGAGAAGGAGATTAATGAAAGACTGCATTTAAAAAAAACGGTGGGTTGTATGAGTGGTTAGTGATGCCTTTTGAACTCACTAATGCACCCAACACATTCATGATATTGATGAAGGGAGTCTTGAAGGAATATGCAGGCAAGTTTGTCATTGTTTAGCTTGATGATATTTTATTTTTTAGTAGAAGAAAAGAAGAACATTTTGAGCATCTTAATTTGGCTCTAAGAACTTTGTAGAAAGACAAACTGCTGATAAATCTGAAGAAATGTAGTTTCATGAAAAAGGAATTAATCTATTTGGGGTTTGTAGTTTCTAAAGAAGGTATGAAAATGGATCCATAGAAAGTCCAAGCAATTTGGAACTGGCCTATTCCAAGAAACATATTTGAGGTAAGAAGCTTTCATGGTCTTGCAAGTTTTAATAAAAAAATTATCATAAGTTTTAGTCATATTTGTGCACCAATTATTGAAGCAATCAAAGAGACAAATCAGCCATTCAAGTGGAAAGAAGCAATAGACAAAAATTTTAAATTGCTGAAGAAGAAAGTTACAGAAAACGAGTTTTAGCTTTACCTGATTTTGGAAAAATATTTCAAGTTGAAACTGATGCTAATGGAGTTGTAATTGGTGCATGTTTAAGTCAGGAACAAAGACCAGTAACATACTTTAGTGAGAAAGTAAATGAAGCTAAGAATAAATATTCTTCTTATGATAAATAATTTTATGCTATTGTGCAAGCTTTAAAAAACTGGAGACATTATTTATTGCCAAAAGAGTTTGTATGGATTTTGTTTTGGGATTACCTAGAACACAGAGGAAATGATTCCATTTATGTTGTGGTAGATAGATTTTCTAAAACGGAACATTTCGTTGCATGTAAAAATACTAGTGATGCAACACATATTGCTAATCTGTTTTTTCAGAAGTTGTAAGGCTACATGGATTGCTTATAAGTATTGTGTCTAATAGGGATATAATGTTTATTCGGCATTTTTGGAGAACTCCGTGGAAGAAACTAGGTGTAAACCTTAGTTTTAGTTTAGCCTATCATCCTCAAATGGATGGATAGACTGAGGTAGTAAACATAAGACTTGGAAACATATTGAGAAGTTTAGTGTATAAAAATCCTAAGCAGTGGGATTTAGCACTTTCTCAAGATGATTTTTCTTATAATGACACTCCAAACCAATGTACTAGGATGAGTCCATTTCATATTGTTTTTGAAGTGAATCCAAGAGGTGTGTATGAGCTCAGAAACTTGGGTAGACAGGAGACAAGAAGTGCAAAGGCTGAAGAGTTTGCAGAGCAGATGCAGAGACTACAAGAAGATGTCAAAGCAAAATTGCAGGAAAGCAGTGGGAAGTACAAATAGAGAGCTGATATGAAATGAAAGGAAAAATAATTCCAAGATCTAGTGATGGTACACTTGAGGAAAGAAGGATTTCCTGTTGGGACCTATAATAAACTAAGGATGAAAAAGATAGGTCCATCTAGAATTGCGAGGAAGTTTTCAACCAATGTGTATGAAATTGAGTTTCCAGAAGGGATTGGAATATCAACTATCTTCAATGTTGCAAATTTTTATCCATACAAGGTGTTAGAGCCTAAATCTCCTCAAGTTGAGAAAGGTAAGATCTAGGATAACATCAAACCACGCTTTACCTGGTAGCTAGCCCTACCAGGTTAGGAGAGGGCTCTCTCCTTGTCAATCTCAGGAAAGTACAACAAATGAAGCTTGAGATGACTAATGTAAAGACTAATTTTAGGCTAGGTATGTGCTGAGAGGATTGTGATTGAATTTGATGATATTTTGTTGGCTCAAATGTGAAAAGCAGATTTGGGTCCACGGAATGGGCTTAGTTTTACAGAGATCTCTATGGGGCGAGTTAGGCAAATGCTTTAGTACTTTAAATTAAATGAGATGGAGAGTCTTAAGACTGGTGAGGAGTTCGAGAGGGCATGAGAGTCTCAGGAATTCTCTTCAAATAGTAGAAAACATAAAAAACTAAACAAAACCCTACGTAGAGAACTGTAGATCAATGAATTCTACCTTTATCCTTGCTTCATTTAGTTAAGATGAACAGAGAGAGATAATGGCATACATAAAACACATGTAAACTTGAAATTATAGAAGGAAACACAATACCAAATCAAAGTTGCCACAAGAATCCCATAAAGTGTTGCAAACCCTGGTATATTCCTTTGCCAAACTACTGAAATGAGTGTACAATAAAGATCCAAACTTTCCCAAAAGTCCAATCTTTGCCAATGACAAAAAAACTAGTAGATATAGGCAAAAAACAACTCATCTTAGCCTTTAGGGGTCGAGTTCATAAATTTAGGAGCTATTTCAACAAGATCTAAACTGAGAACTAAAAAGTGGGCAGTGGAACAACTTGCTTCTAAAAACTAGGAAACCGATTCATTCAGTTGCAAACTACCTTTTCATGGATGAATTTACCTCTATGAGTGAAAATTTAACATATTTACATCAAAATCCATCAATTCTCAAGAAATTACATAATGTGTTTGACTATTAGAAAGAGAAAAGTCAAACTGTGAAGAAACTAGGCGAAAAAACAGATTCTTTTGAACAAAATGACAAAATTTCATCCTATGAGCCGCGCTCTTGTCCCTGTGCACCGCGCTTCTTTGGAGCTACTTTTGAATGCCTTTCCATGCACCAAATATGTTCCAAGTGGGCTTGTTGGAACGGTCTACCTGTCTAATTTCCAGAACAAGTGGAATTTCTGAATTTGGCCTCCATTCCCCCCTCCAAAAATGAGTTCGCCAAACATTTCTTTCTGTGTGGCCAAAAAGAGGCAGAAAGGTCATTTTTGGGGTGTTTTTGACCCTTTTGGAAGCTCAAAACCAGTCAGAATTTCTTGGCCATGTGAGGGAATTCATATTTTTCCATGAGGAATCCAAAAATACTGAGTTTTCCTCAAAATTAAGTCTCTAACAAAAGCACGTGCCAAGTGGCATGGCACACCAAGCAGAAAAACCTGTTTTTTAGGCCAGAAATTCAAAATTTGCAAAATGTTTCGCAAGTTTCTTGAAATTTGGGTTGAATTTCCTTCATCAAGTGGTGTGTTGGGCTAAGGAAACCTCAGCCAAGATCTGGACTCTATCTTGCTCTTTTTTCTTCCTCGATGCTTTCATCAACTTGGCCTTCAAAATCCTAATTCTTGCTTTGCACACCTTGTTTCTTGCCAAATAGTGGTAGGCCATGTGTGTCAACATCTTTGTTTTCCCTATTGGCCTTCTCTAGCTTCCTTTACAAGTGCATATTTACCCTCTCAAGCCAAGATTCATGATCAACATCAATTTCTTGTTCAAGTGGTGTCAACCTGACTTTCCTCCTCTTAGCATCTTGTCGATTTTCTCGTATGTTGTGTATGTCCATGATGGTTTGCTGGTCCTCTAGCTGTTTGTTTCTTTGCTCCAAATATTTTATTATCCATTTGGATCTTGCCAGGTTGAGAGACAAATCATGTATATCAGCGTGTTGTTCCTGAATGATCTCCTTGAGCTTTGAACTTTGGGAGCCCAAATCATTGTCATCATCCTGAATAAGAATAAAATTTCTCCCTTGTCGTCTTGAAGGCCCCTCATCATGTAATAGCTACTTACCCCTGTCCTATACCTGCTTTTCTGTTGAAGGAAACGACACCCCTTCCACCCCGAGTGGAGATAATACTTGTTTTGCTGCTGCAAACAATCTCCTAGTGCCCTTTTGATATGTAACAAACACTGGCACACTGGTGGTTTGTGTCTCATGCACCACTTAATGATGTGAAGGCCCTCCTACCTCATGAAAAACTGATGGAGGTACTTGAGGACCTGTAAAGACCTCATGTGCAATGAAATCCTCCCACGAGATATTCAGTAAATCAAGCTGATGCAAGGCCACAATTTTGATGAATGCAAAGTGATAAATGCTATTATACTGCTGATAAGGCAGTTTCCTTTGAACCAAGGTGGGCATCTTGTCAATATTCTGGAAAATGAAATAAGGGAGATTCATCATTCTCACCCTAGTGAAGTGCATCAACAATCTGATGTTGTAGAATATAGGCGAGAAAATCTGCCCTCACAGCTGAAATATTTAATTATGATGTTCATCAAGGGTGCATATGTGTCTTGAAGGAACCGGAAAGGGAAAACTCTATTAATCTCCCTCTTAAAACCAACCTTGATATAAGGCTCATAATGTTCCCTGTCTACCAGCTGCCCCTAATTCCACTGCTCACCGACATTTGGAATACCGGTTGCTTGAGATATAATCTCAGGTGTCAAGGTAAATGTCACACCTGCCAAATTGACTTTTCCATTATGAATATGGAGTACAAACAATTAGGCAACCTCATGATGGTATTTAACTCTTGCCACCATCTCACAAAATTGGAAACAAGATTGATGCTGAAAGCATGTGACAATAAGAGGACAAGCCAATAGCTTAGCAAGTGAACTAGTCTCCTCCCGGTTATGTTTTCCACTCTTGTGAGGTCTCCTTGGTGCATTAATTTCTCTAGAAGAGTCACTGACTATTTGCTCATTTTTTTCATAGGAAAAATTTGACTCCATGTTTGTCAATTAGATGAGTATGAAGAGATTTTATGATGTCAATAGGTTTTTGCTACCAAAGATATGAATGTATGAGGGATTGAGGGGGAAATGTGTAGGGCCTGTGTATGAGGGGTTGGGAATGCTGGTTATGGGTTTTTGGGGAATAGAAGGGTTTAAGGGATGATATTTAGGGTTTGGGAATAGAAATTAGGGTTTGGAGGTATTTGACTAGGGTTTGGGATAGTGGGTTTAGGGATATGGGGAATATGGAATGGGACAATATAAACGAAAAGGGAGGGGTAGAATGAAGTTAGGGAATGAGGGAATGAAAGTGATAGGAGTGGGAATTAGTAGCAAAAAATGCAATATGCAAACCCTAGGGAGTGATTTTTCAACAAATTGTACAAGTAGTTAGGGTTTCAATTTTTTCTTATTGAATCACCATGAACATTAAGAAAACTCATTCATTGGCCATGAGGGAGTGTCAACTTACTTGAACAATGAGGACTTAGCAATTTGAGCGTTTTGGAGGAAACTGTGGGCAACTTGGGGTGTTGTAGTCTTGTGCACCATGCCACCTCATAGGTGTGTCGCGCTACCTCGGTGTGTCCCGCACGTTATAAAATTACACTGCAACTAACTGCCCGGTGCACCGCGCTGATTGGATGTGCCGTGCTATAAGCTAGGTGTGCTTCGCTTGGGATTTTCACCCTTTAAAAAAAAGATCACTCTTTCGGCTTTTGTGTTGGCATTATGATTCAGGTGTTGTCCTTGATGGCAACTCACTTAGAGGTATGATATAGGTGATGGCAACTTAATCAGATGGCAGATCTAGTGCAGTAGATCAAAAGAAAGATATACACAGGTTGACCGTGATGAAAGTGCGTATATACACGGGTAATCAGAGAAAAAGGCATGTATACGTACACATGCAACTTCATATAAGGAAAGGCACGTACATGTCCGAAAACTAAGTTTTGGTCTGTGGTATTTGGTCCATGGTATTTTGGTATTGGTCCATGGTATTTGGTCCGAAGTGTTGACCCCAGGTATTGGGTCCAAGGTATTAGTTCTACATGGTTTTGGACCATGGTATTGAGAGAAGCCTAAACCTATATAAGGAGAAGATCATTAGGCCAAGAAGGGTGAGAAAAAGTGAGCAAGTGATAACATCTGATAAAGTGTGAGATCTAGACGCTGATTATGGGTTGGTGATGCGTTGCTTGATCTGAACCAAGGAGGCACTCATGTGAAGGATGATGAATGATGGATTTGGATCTCAAGGCTTGGAATGATTATCTTTATATGGTTTGAGTATGGATAGACTAGATCTATTGACACATGTTTATTGTATGAATGTTATGATCTGGGTATGTTCTGATGTCTGAAATAGCTGCAAAGTTATGAGGTAGAATTTGCAGATCTGTACGCGGGTTGTCTTTGGTAAAAGCCCGTATAGACATAGGTTGGGTTCGTCCAAGTAGCATATACAGTATGAAATATGATATTTGAAGTTGCTATTGGATCTGGTTGTTGTTTCAGAGTTATGTAGTCTGTGACTGTGTTGTTGAAAGGGTTTCAGTATTGGGTGATCCAGAGATTGATGATGCAGGTTGTATTGCAATGGTGATTGTTTTATGGATCCAGTCTGAAAATTTATGAAACATGGTCCCTAGATGATTGTAGGCCGGCACCTACGTACTGGTGAACATAATGGCCAATACAAGAGCCAGGGGCTTGTAGCTCACTTCCAGGAGCAGTTGGAAAACGAGTGGAGGTTGGAGCCTTCAGTAGGCCAGTGCCTACGTACTAGTAAATGGAATAGCTAGTACAAGAGCTAAGAAGGTTGTAGCCTTCTGCAGGTAGAAGCCTACGTGCTGGTAAAGGACTGCACCAGTACATTGTAAAAGAGGTTTCTTATTAAAGGAAGATAAAAACAAATTGCAGGAGGTGGTTTTCACCCACATTGGGTTTCCACCTTATATCATGGTGTTCATGTGTGCTCTTTATGTGTGATGATTTGTTATGTTTATTTTTCATATGGTTAATAATGTTCTGATGCATTCAATGAATATGAACTAACTAAATCATAAAGGTTACTGGATGTACACTAGTTTCTTTCAACATAGTCGCGTATATACACGGATATCCTTAACAAAAGTAGCGTATATGAATCTGAGTATGAAAATGAAAAAGTATTTGATTTGATGATACTGATTCACCCCCCCCTCTCAGTATTATTTCCAACAATTGGTATCAGAGAAGGTCCTTTGGTAGAAGCTTGATCGCTTGAAGGAGATCCGTAGAACAATGGGAAAGAAAGCACGTCAAAAGAAGAAGAAAACTCAAAGGAACAATGATAGCCTGCTAGGGAGTGAAAGTAAGTATTCAGATTTTGAATCACCTCAGATTGAAGATGGACAAGCAAATGAAGTCATAGATCAACAAGACCCACCTAGCAAAAGGGAGAGTGCTCTCAAAGAAGAAATTATCAGCTTAAAATTTTAGCTGGAATGTGCCTTCAGAGTTCGTCAAATGCTGCAGGTGTTGAATGAAGAGCAAGAAAATGAGATTCTCAAACTAAGGCAACAAGTGGAAGAAGGAAGAAAGTCTAAAGAAACTTTGAAGAAGCAATGTTTGGAAAGGGAAAAACAACATCAGGTTGAGGTAAATATCTTGAAAATTAAATTAGAAGAAAATGAAAAACTATTGCGATTTCAAGATAGCACTAAGATTTTGGATGATATTCTTAGTAGTCAACGGTCTCCTGCTATCAAAATTGGTCTTGGTTTTCATGAGTCTATTGAAGGTGAATCTAGTTCACAAAGTAAGACAAGGGACTCTAATGAAAAATCTGAAATTCTCAATAAGGAGATGGAAGGTCAATCTCATCACCAAGCAAGGAGAGAAGTCCTTCAAAGAAAATCTTTTACTCCTCCTATGAATAATGTTGAATGTTATAATCTTGGACATGTTGTAGCTAGATGTAGAAGAAGGAGGGTTCAAGACCATCATGAAAGATCATCACATTCCAGGTACTTTAATGGATATTGCTTTGCTTGCAATATGTTTGGTCACAAAGGTGTTCATTGCTATAGAAGGAATATGAGACATGTAAGATGTTATGCATGTTACAAACTTGGACATATAGCAAAGGAATGCAAGAGAAGATTATGGACACCAAACCAAAAGAAGAAAACATCACCACAGTTGAAGATATGGAAGAAAAAGGAAGTACAGCCAGAAAGATGTGGCATAGCAGAGTACACAGACATGACAAATTCAGAGGTAGCTGGAAGTGTGGAACATCAGTGTTCCAAATCTCATACGCGGGTTTCATGAAGACAAGTCACGTATATGATGCTCTGAAAGAAAGCAACAGTACATAAGTCTGAGATCGTTCAGTCATTGTTTTGATGATGGCATGGCACAGGTTTAGGGGGAGCATATACTTCAAATAATGCATTGTTGGCATTATGGTTAGAAGTTGTTGATAAAGCTTATGAAGCTAAATGATACATCTTGCTGTTTAATCAAAAGAATGGATTGCAGGTTACAGATCTGGATGCTAGATGCTTATAATGAAGATCATATGGTCTATGATAGCTATTGATAACTATCATGGTCTTGTTTAGGACATTGGTCTTTGTGAGTCATATGCTGTATTTTGTTACCCCAATATGCATGGGATGGATGATGTAATATCCCCATTTGGTTGGATGGATGAGTCAATATTTGTATATCCTCACTTGGTTGAGAGATGGAAGTATGTATGAGTCATTGGTGATAGGAAGGTCATTCGTAATAGATTCATGTTCTTCTTGTAGAACATATTTTTGCAGATCTTACTTACAGTCAGGGGGAGCATGGACAAATTAGTACACCTTGGCATATACAAAGGGGGAGCTCAATCATAAACTTTAGCATGTACTCAGGGGGAGTATGGACAACATAATGTTTATCAAAGAAGAGAATATCTTGGTCCACACTTTGCCCTTGATGTCAAAGGGGGAGAGTGACTTTGTGTGGTGGTTGCCATCAAGTCTAAAGGGCGAGATTGTTGGCATTGTGATTCAGGTGTTGTCCTTGATGGCAACTCACTCAGAGGTATGATATAGGTGATGGAAACTTAATCAAATGGCAGATCTAGTGCAGTCGATCAAAAGAAAGATATACGTAGGTTGACCATGATGAAGGTGCGTATATACGTGGGTAATCAGAGAAAAAGGCGTGTATATGTACACATGCAGGTTCACAGAAGGAAAGGCGCGTACATGTCGGAAAACTAAGTTTTGATCCGAGGTATTTGGTCCATGATATTTTGGTATTGGTCCATGGTATTTGGTCCGAAGTGTTGACCCCAGGTATTGGGTCCAAGGTATTAGCTCTACATGGTTTTGGACCATGGTATTGAGAGGAGCCTAAAACTATATAAGGAGAAGATCATTAGGCCAAGAAGGGTGAGAAAAAGTGAGCAAGTGATGAACATCTGATAAAGTGTGAGATATAGACATTAGTTATGGGTTGATGATCCCTTGCTTGATCTGAACCAAGGAGGCACTCACGTGAAGGATGATGAATGATGGATTGGGATCTCAAGGATTGGAATGATTATCTTTATATGGTTTGAGTATGATAGACTAGATCTATTGACACATGTTTATTGTATGAATGTTATGATCTGGGTATGTTCTAATGTCTGAAATAGCTGCAAAGTTATGAGGTAGAATTTGCAGATCTGTACCCGAGTTGTCTTTGGTAAAAGCGCGTATACACGCAGGTTGGGTTCGTCCAAGTAGTGTATACAATATGAAATATGATATTTGAAGTTGCTATTGGATCTGGTTGTTGTTTCAGAGTTATGTAGTCTGTGACTGTGTTGTTGACAGGGTTTCAGTATTGGGTGATTCAGAGATTGATGATGCAGGTTGTATTGCAATGGTGATTGTTTTATGGATCCAGTCTGAAAATTTATGAAACATGGTCCCTAGATGATTGTAGGCCGGAGCCTACATACTGGTAAACATATTGGCTAGTACAAGAGCCAGGGGGTTGTAGCTCCCTTCCAGGAGCAACTGGAAAACGAGTGAAGGTTGGAGCCTTCAGTAGGCCAGCGCCTACGTACTAGTAAATGGAATAGCTAGTACAAGAGCTAAGAAGGTTGTAGCCTTTTGCAGGTAGAAACCTGTGTGTTGGTAAAGGACTGCACCAGTACATTGTAAAAGAAGTTTCTTATTAAAGGAAGATAGAAACAAATTGCAGCAAGTGGTTTTTACCCACATTGGCTTTCCACCTTATATCATGGTGTTCATGTGTGCTCTTTATGTGTGATGATTTGTTCTGTTTATTGTTCATATGGTTAATAATGTTTTGATGCATTCAATGAATATGAACTATCTAAATCATAAAGGTTACTGGATGTACGCTAGTTTCTTTTAACACAGTCACGTATATACGCGGATATCCTTAACAGAAGTAGCGTATATGAATCTGAGTATGAAAATGAAAAAGTATTTGATTTGATAATACTGATTCACCCCCCCCCCCCCCCTCAGTATTATTTCCAACAATTGGTATCAGAGCAGGTCCTTTGGTAGAAGCTTGATCGCTTAAAGGAGATCCATAGAACAATGGGAAAGAAAGCATGTCAAAAGAAGAGGACAACTCAAAGGAACAATGATAGCCTGTCAGGGAGTGATAGTAAGTATTCAAATTCTGAATCACCTCAGATTGAAGATGGACAAGCAAATGAAGTCATAGATCACCAAGACCCACCTAGCAAAATGGAGAGTGCTCTCAAAGAAGAAATTATCAGCTTAAAAGTTCAGCTGGAATGTGCCTTCAGAGTTCGTCAAATGTTGCAGGTGCTGAATGAAGAGCAAGAAAATGAGATTCTCAAACTAAGGCAACAAGTGGAAGAAGGAAGAAAGTCTGAAGAAACTTTGAAGAAGCAATGTTTGGGAAAGGAAGAACAACATCAGGTTGAGGTAAATATCTTGAAAATTAAATTAGAAGAAAATGAAAAACTATTGTGATTTCAAGATAGAACTAAGATTTTGGATGATATTCTTAGTAGTCAATGCTCTCCTGCTATCAAAACTGGTCTTGGTTTTCATGAGTCTATTGAAGGTGAATCTAGGTCACAAAGTAAGACAAGGGACTCTAATGCAAAATCTGAAATGCTCAACAAGGAGATGGAAGGTCGATCTCATCACCAAGCAAGGAGAGAAGTCCTTCAAAGAAAATCTTTTACTCCTCCTATGAATAATGTTGAATGTTATAATCTTGGACATGTTGTAGCTAGATGTAGAAGAAGAAGGGTTCAAGACCATCATGAAAGATCATCACATTCCAGGTACTTTAATGGATATTGCTTTGCTTGCAATATGTTTGGTCACAGAGCCGTTGATTGCTATAGAAGAAATATGAGACACGTAAGATGTTATGCACGTTACAAACTTGGACACATAGCAAAGGAATGCAAGAGAAGATTGTGGACACCAAACCAAAAGAAGAAAACATCACCACAGTTGAAGATATGGAAGAAAAAGGAAGTACAGCCATAAAGATGTGGCATAGCAGAGTACACAGACATGACAGATTCAGAGGTAGCTGGAAGTGTGGAACATCAGTGTTCCAAATCTCATACGCGGGTTTCATGAAGACAAGTCACGTATATGATGCTCTGAAAGAAGGCAGCAACACATAAGTCTGAGATGGTTGAGTCACTGTTTTGATGATGGCATGGCACAGGTTCAGGGGGAGCATATACTTCAAATAATGCATTGTTAGAATTATGGTTAGAAGTTGTTGATAAAGCTTATGAAGCTAAATGATACATCTTGCTGTTTGATCAAAAGAATGGATTGCAGGTTACAAATATGGATGCTAGATGCTTATAATGAACATCATATGGTATATGATAGCTGCTGATAACTATCATGGTCTTGTTTAGGTCCTTGGTCTTTGTGAGTCATATGATGTATTTTGTTACCCCAATATGCATGGGATGGATGATGTAATATCCCCATTTGGTTGGATGGATGAGTCAATATATGTATATCCTCACTTGGTTGAGAGATGGATGTATGTATAAGTCTTTGGTGATAGGAAGGTCATTCGTAATAGATTCATGTTCTTCTTGTAGAACATCTTTTTGCAAATGTTACTTATAGTCAGGGGGAGCATGGACAGATTAGTACACCTTGGCATATACAAAGGGGGAGCTCAATCATAAACTTCGGCATGTACTTAGGGGGAGTATGGACAGCAAAATGTTTATGAAGGAAGAGAATATCTTGGTCCGCCCTTTTCCCTTTATGTCAAAGGGGGAGAGTGACTTTGTGTGGTGGTTGCCATCAAGTCCAAAGGGGGAGATTGTTGGCATTATGATTCAGGTGTTGTCCTTGATGGCAACTCACTCAGAGGTATGATATAGGTGATGGCAACTTAATCAGATGGTAGATCTAGTGTAGTAGATCAAAAGAAAGATATACGTAGGTTGACCGTGATGAAAGTACGTATATACGCAGGTAATCAGAGAAAAAGGCGCGTATACGTACACATGCAAGTTCACAGAAGGAAAGGCGCATACATGTCGGAAAACTAAGTTTTATCCGTGGTATTTGGTCCATGATATTTTGGTATTGGTCCATGGTATTTGGTCCGAAGTGTTGACCCCAGGTATTGGGTCCAAGGAATTGGTTCTACATGGTTTTGGACCATGGTATTGAGAGAAGCCTAAACCTATATAAGG
>APFE030113759.1:99393-124631 GCA_000404065.3 Pinus taeda | reverse complement strand
TCTTTTTATGTAATGATCCCTCAGGTCCAAAAAGATTAAAATCTAGAGGAGGGATGGCACTTTCAATCACTTTAACGATCTGGAGAGGCCAAGTGCTCAGCAATCTTTTTATATTTTATGAGTCTAAAAAGAGCTTAAAAGAGACTCATTTTTGAGGAACGAGTGATGTTTTTGGGTAGTAGTTGGTTCTAGGTAAGGTTTGGAACTTTTCAATCATGGTAGTGTAAAGAAGGTGGCTAACAAAATAACTCGTCGTAGTTGTTCCTCAAAAGGGTAAACAATCAAGTGGAGGCATATGATCGGCTAAAAAGTGGAGGTGATGGTAAGAACACGACCAAGGCTCAAAAGCTGATAGTAATGCGATCACAAAGGTTATTTACCGAAGGTGGGTTCATTTTTTAATGAGCTTGAACTCTGGGGAAACATATGCTCATTGCTAGGTTTATTTTTTAATGAGCTTGAACTTCGCGTAAACCTGCTCGTGCCAGTCGTACAATAAGGATGTCTCTCATTAGTAGGTTCATTTTTTAGGGAGCTTGCCCCATGCGAAACTTTGCTCTGGAGCCTTTTGTATGCAAGCTAGGAATGACCAACTACTGTCCTAAGGGTTAATGAACTACTAAGGTTAGGTAGGATAGTTTCTTGATGAGAAACATTTCCTTTACTTTGCTTGTGCCGTCGGCCCTTGCAAAGGTGAATGGTTGACCAAACCAATCACTTAACTTAAACAGTTGAAGTTAGTAAAAAGTACGGGGTTAGAGTTATGCTGGTTGCTTTTCACTTGCATAAAAAAAGCTTTGAATGCCCCCAGGTATAAAGAAGAGTAAAGTTTCCAGGTTACCATACGGAAGTTCTTGCATTAGCAAGATTGCTCCATCCGCGTAGCAGATAAAACACTTCCTTGGCTTTGTCCATCGAAAGAGACAAAGGTGAATGGTGGGAGCTTCCACTCACATAACCTTCGACAAGGAAATCCTTTTCCAGTCTAATCCCATTTTCCTAAACGGACGGGTGTGTCAGATTGGTCATATATCCTATGCGGAAACCTACCTTATATCTGGGTTTTTCTTGCCAAAGCAGACCAGGGCACATGCCCCCTGGGTTTAGTCACATTCACCGAATCACTCGTGATCATCAGGTGGACAGACTGGAGGTTGATGAGACATTCCTTGTGCAAAAAGACCATTTAGGGATGGTATTTGACTAGTAGCCGTGTTTGAAGGAATGAAAGCTAGTCAACGAGTTGGACCATTTTGCCTTCATACGGGAAACACATCACTTGAAAGAGTGAGGAAACAATAGCTCCCATGCTGTAAATGTAGTCACGCCCAAGGACTAGATTGTAATTTAGAGGCCCTTGCACTATCATCATGTTTATATGAATGCTTTTCCTTCTCAAAGTTATAGGCAAATTTGGAAGGATCCCTAACGGTCGACTGGTTCCTTTATTGAAGCCTGACAGATTTCGAATCTCAGGCAGAAGCGATGGCGATCCGAGCGCTTTCCAAGCAGTTGTGGAAAGGATACTCACGGAATCCCCTTCATCTATGATAGCGCCAGCCATGATCATTTTGTAAGCTTGTACTATGATCTGGAATGGCACATTAGATGGTAAGCGGGATCTCGCTAGTAGATTCCAATCAAGGTAAACGACTAGATTGCTTGGAGGAGGGACCGAATAAATGGCCGAATGAATCTCTGATGAAATTCCTTCCTGTGGTAAAGGAATGGGTATATTGCCCCCATGTTCATCTGACTCTATCTTAACAAAAAGAATTTGAAAGGTGTCGTTCTCATTCTCTTTGGAGACTATATCATCCGAAGATGGACCTTCTGAAGACAAGACTGGGTCGACTACCATATCGACCTGTTGACTTTGGTCCAGTGTGGACTTAGAGGCTTTATCTTCAATGATGCTTCGACCGACAACAGAGGTGTGTCAATCAGATTTTCAACTAGCGATGGACTTGGCAAGAGTTTCTTGTGTCCAGGAGGAAATCATTGTGGTGAAGCAGGACGGTTATCCAAGACTCTTTTAGCTTCGTCCAGGAAAGGACAATGGTGGAGGGCATGATTGCCTTCACACACCTACAAGGAAATTTAGATGTTCCTTTCTATCCATTGACTTCATTTTTACTAGTTGATGGTGTACTCTCAACATGATCGACAAAGGTTGAAGACACCGGATTGTGCAAATGCGGAGACCAATCCCTTAAGATCTGTGGGATGTAAGGAAAATCTCGATGATAGTGGTCTCCTTTGCAAATGACACATGGAGATTTGGGTTTGGATGGTGTAGTGTGTGGATTTTTGCCAAATGATGCATGGTTGCCCCTTTTCGCCATTGGCTCCTTCTTCTTCTTCTCCTTCCCTTTCTTCTTCTTCTCAATTACTTGGTTTTGAGTGTTACTAGTTTCACCAAGTGAAGAGGAAAAAGGAGAGGGAGAAAAAAACGAAGTAGAAGGTGAGGGAGGAACTTTAGTATCATCTAGTTGCTGATTTGATTGCTGAGGAATCACGGTATTTTGAACGATAGAGGTCGAGAATAGCCAAACTGGCAGGCCAATTGTCAATCCTAGAAGGGACAATGTAGCCATGTATGGAGCACGAATATCTCCCCAAGAAGAGAAAGGACTAGGATTTCCTCCAAGGGGGAAACCTTGATTGGTGGACTCATTTTTCTCAACCTAAGACCAATGAGGGAACAATGATGTTATTTTGATTAGAATAAATTTTATGACGCTTTGACTCAACTTACTTTTTCAATTTTTAAGAGTCGAGAAAAAGCTAAAGGTGACTCTAGTCACCTTTGATTTTTAATGAGCCTGAAGTGACAAGTGCTCAGATGGACCTTTTCTTTTAAGGAGTCTGAAAAGGAACGAAAGTGACTACTCTGGAAATATAGACAAAGGGATTACCAAACCAATCGCAAAACTACAATATACTTTTACGTACGGCAATCAATCTTCCTAAATGTTGTGTTCAGTGCATTGGGATCGATAGGGTGGCAGACACGGCTTCCTAAGGATAAAGGATATAGCCTATTGCGGTCTCCCAATGTATACTCGACGATACGTGGGAGTACAAGTCTGTACTGGCACTTGTCATATCAAAGAGGAGGAACCACCCAACCTATGATGAAAAAATGATAGTTACCAGGCTTTACGACGCCGGAATACGTCTCTAGCCTAGACTTCTAGATGTTGTGCGTTAGGTTCCAAAGTGTTTTTATGTTCATTGAGGTCTATTTTACAGTTGATCTTTCTTAAGAAGTTTGCCTTTCAAGGTTCACCACGTGATGTAGATATACAATTCCTAAATATTCAATCTAAGATGATAAATAGTCGTTTACTTTCTTTTAGCAAAGAAAATCCTAGCTACTAAGGAAAGAAGAGTAAGATTCTTTCAACATAGAGCAGAGAGCACACACTAAATGCACTTTTCCTATATCAATTTTTGCATGCAGTCTAAATGCAAATGCACATGCATGTATTTTTTTTCAATTTCCTTAATGTGAGAATGGCAAAAAGAAAACTAAGTACAAATCTGAACTATTTTTATTCAAAGCGACACTTTAACAATTCTTTTTTAAAAAAACAAAAGGAAGAATAAGACGACACTTTCACTTTTGAATGGAAAACTGTTTTTGACACTCCAAAGAATTGATAACTCAAATCAAATACAATGGCAAAAGTGTAATCAACTATCTAAAAGAGGAAGACTTTACGACACTCTTTTCTTGACTGAAAACGACAGTTATGACACTTTCAAATCAAAAGACGACAGTTCGATTAAGCTACTTTTTGCAAAAGAGAACTGTAAATGATGAGAAATACATAAAAAAATTATTCACAATTACTTATCAATGGAGGCTGAACAATGTAAAAGAAGAAGGTTTTCACAGTGATATACTGATCATAAACAGTAAAACTACTGAATAGCGCTGAAAACAATGAAGAAGAAACCAAAATCTGGAGACAAAAACAGTCTCATTCAATCATCACACCTGTCCTTAAGGGAAATAGGGATGCATCTCACTTGCAGCACACGAGAGGTGCGATGCATCCAGACTGCCACTGAGAGACAATGCGATGGTCCAGGGATGAGACTAAGCTTGGTTTTTTCTTACAGTTTGCAGCTAAGTTTAGGGATTTAGGTTGAGCTTATGATAGACAGTAAACACAATGTATAGGGGTTGATATAATGAGGTTATTGAGCTACCACCAGGGCTCTTAGGATGTTTGCAAGTTAGATGTTCAGTTCATAAACCAACCCAGAGATTGACTGAAGCAGCGTTGATCTACTTTGCAATTGCATAGCAAAAGCAGTTCGAAGGCTAGCTGGCTTAACTTCAGGCTCCATTTGTAGTTTATAAAGCAAACAACAGTAACAAACAAACAAACTATTCGCTCCCTAGCGGAGTCGCCATTTTGTTTTCGAGAAAACTAGTGTCCATTCAGAGCTGCTAGTCCCACTAAGACAGGTAGCTATCTTAGAAACAAACAATTCAAAGTTACTTGTGTTTTCCTTTATGAGAGATAGATGAGAGAGAAGTAAAGAGTACCAACCTCAGTCTTTCACTTGGCTCCTTGCTTGTTTCCTCTCTCCTTTGATAGAGCTTTCGCCACTCTTTTCTCACTTGTCCCGCTTCAAAGAACACCTGTAGAGTCAAAGCAACAAAATACCATCAAATCATAGAGATCTATAACCATCAACAATATAGGATCAGATGTACATTAACCATACAAATGCATACACAAATATAAGATTCAGAGATATACAAGTATATGGAGGAAAACTCAAATAGCTTTATTGATAGAAGTAGTATAAGAGAGGATTACAACCCAGTTGTCTGATCCAATGCCATCCCCCCAGCATGAAAGCCCTTTTCACCTTATGAAAAGACTAGATCACCCAACAATACAATGTTTCACAGAGAAACCAACATCACTTCCTTACAAAATACAAAATTCCAGCCTATGGATCTCTAGGATGAGGGATCCATATAAAGATATTTGCAGGAGGGTGAGTAAGCTTCTGGGATTTTGATTAGTGTCATTTCACTAATAGTTCTTGGTTCCACTTGGAGATTTCATGATCTCTTACACATCCCTGGGCGAACTCAGAGAGGCAAGTGTCATATGAGCAGTTTCTAAAAGATTCTCTGGGTTTCCACCTAGCAAACTACTTCTGCCATTTGTCTTCTCTTGCTCATCACACCCTACAGAAGGGCTTTTTAGTATGCATCGCACCCTCTATGTGTAACAGGTGAGATGCATCGCACCCTTAGCATGGAGCAATCTGTATGGTCTAGTTTTGACCAGTTCTGAGCAGTTTTTCAGGGTGAACTTCTCGGAAATGATGTAATCAGTTGACCTTGATCCTTTAGGGTATGAAACAACACTTTTAGGGGTTTAGAAGCCCTTGGTTTATGGACATATGTGATTGGGGTTGCAGTTCCAAAATATGTCTATAACACCCTTGAACCTCATTGTAACACAATTCAGAGGCATGTAGCCATCACATCTCTTCTCAGAGATAAGATACCATTGCACAACCTATTTTATTTCCATTTTTGTATGTAAGCATATTTCGGTTCTTTGATATTAATGAAATGGAGTTTTATTGCTGCTACATCTCTATGTTCATGTGTATATCTATATTTTTTTGTATTTTGACATAAGTCTAGCTCAGTGGCAAGTGGTATCAGAGTGGTTTGTTATTTCCCTGTTTTTGTTTCCATGTCCCTAACAAGGTCAGGGTATAAGGAGTTAGGGCTTGAACGCATTGAACCTTTGCAAGACCAACCTTGCAAACCCCGACGACCTCCCATAGCGAAAGGAAAGAAAGATGAGGGGGAAAGAGATCCTTTCAAAATATTGCTCGAGGAAGCCCTTGAGCAACAAAGGAACGCAATGATGGATAACTTTTCTCAGATCCTTCAATGGCTACCCACAGATGACACATCTTCATCCAGCATCCACTCTGGAGGTGCCACTCATTTTAAGGTAGAAGTTAACTTTGAAATTTCCATATTTAAAAGTCCAGATAGATGTATACACCATAGATAGATGGTTAAATCTATTGGAACAATATTTCTCAGTTCATTACTTTTCCAATCAAGAAAATATTACTTTTGCACTCGTCAAAGCCACCCCACATGTCAAGAATTGGTGGGAAACCTACTGTGAACAAAAGGACAAGAGGGAATCCTCATTGTTTTCAGCCACACCCACTTGGAATTCTTGCCAAGGCACCATCAAGGAACAATGTTACGTTGTTGGGAGCTATGAAGATAAATACATAAAGTGGACCACACTGCAGCAGGGAAGGGACGAAGATGTGCCAAAGTTCACAAATGTTTTCCATACCGTTCACATGAAGTTGGGTATCAAGGATTTTGAGCAGCATTTGGTACTCGAGTACCATGGTTGTCTACACAAATATATCCAAGACGAGATGGAGTTCCTGGACATCTCCTCATGCGGTGTCGCTTATCAATATGTTTTCAAGATTGAGAAGAAGTTTAAATAGAGGAGGCGAGAATTTGGATCTGCAAATTTTAAGCAAGGGAAAGGCATCCCTAAACCACAAAAAAAAGGACAAAGCCAAGGCGGGGCGAACCAATACAACCTGCCGAAGTCGCAAGAAAAGAACAACACCATGAAGAAAAAGGAGGACATGGAGAAATGGTGTGAATTCCATAAGAACCCCACTCACAACACAAGTGAGTAGTTACTAGTGGCCAACTTGAAGGCTTCTGAATCAGATGGATATTTTGACTCTAAGTCATAAATTGACAAGGGGAAGAAGATCATTGATGCGTAGCCTAGTGCCACCATTGCCACCATCAATATCTAGAAGGATGAGACTGAAGATCCAGAGGAGGGAAAGCGACTCTTCCATTCACATATGTGGGTGAAGGGTTCTCCACTACAGTTCATTGTCGACAGAGGTCGTGAAGCGATTGGGCCTACCAACCACACCACACCCATATCCATACACCATCGGGTGGCTTCACCAAGGGCGAGATATTTGTGTTAGCCAACAAAGTTGTCTTCCCTACAGCATCAAGTCCTTCACATATGAGGTACTGTATGATGTTTCTCCTCTTGAATTTTGTGATTTTTTATTAGGCCAACCATACTTTTGGAAGGGGCATGTTATGTATGATTCTAGGCCTCGCACTGTTATTATTACTTTGTGAAATAAGTTATGCAGGATACTGGAGGTAGCACCGACTACTGCCATTTCTTTGATCACGGCGAAGCAATACAGTAATATCATTTCGTAGACTAGGAAATTTGTTTTCCTTATGATTCACCCTCAGGGCAAGAATAATATTGTGGCCACAGCCTTGAGGCATGCCTCCTCTGCATGTAAACAACAATGGACAAGCTTGTAAAGGAGTATAAGGACATCTTCACCTCACCCACATGGGTACCTCTACACGGTCAGGTCAAGCACTCCATTGATCTCACCCTGGGTGCGCCACTACCCAGTGGACCGATCTATCGATGCTCTGTTGTGGAGAGCATTGAAATCAAGAGGTAGATTCAGGAGCTATTGCAGAAAGGCCACATCAGGCGAAGTTCATCACCCTGTGGGAGCCCGATCGTTTTGATATAGAAGAAGGATGGGACCTGGAGACTTCGTATTGATTATTAGGCGTTGAATAAAATCATTATCTAGAATAGGTATCCAATCCCACAGATTTATGACCTTTCAGGCTAGCTCAAGGGGGCCAAATATTTCAGCAATATTGACTTGAAGTCTGGTTATCACCAGGTACCGATTGAACCCTCTGATGTGTGGAAGACTACCTTCAAATCCAAGGAGGGCCTTTTCGAATGGCCGGTCATGCCTTTCGGGTGGATGAATGCCCCCGCAACCTTCATGAGGTTGATGGATGACATCTTGCAACCCTTCCCAACTCATTCGTGGTGGTGTATTTGGATGACATTTTGATCTTCAGCCAAATTTGGGAAGAGCACCTCCACCATATTCGACACATCCTCCAAACCCTACGGTAACACAAGTTGTGTTCCCATTTGGAGAATTTTGGTATGACCCAGTTCAATATTTGGGATACATCATTGATGAGTGGGGTGTGCATTTGGACCTAGCCAAGATATAAGTCATTCGGTATTGGCCAACCCCAACCACTCTAACAAAGCTCCACATCTTTCTGGGTCATTCCAACTTCTACTGCGGGTTCATGTTGGGGTTCTCTCATATCACTTAGCCTTTGAGTCAAGTCAACAAGGGAGGAGAAAAAGCAAATTTCTTTTTTCCTAAATCCCAATAGAAGGCATTTTTCAAGTTGAAGCATTACTTCTGCTTTGCACCAATGCTCACATTACCAAACTCGTAGCAACCATTTGAGATCGAGATAGATGCCTTCGAATATGTTATTGGTGTAGTTATTACTTAGTAAGGGCATCCAGTGGCATATCACAATGAGACACTTCTAGACACAATCCGAAAGTATCCCACCTATGACAAAGAGATGTATTCCATTATGTAGGTATGCCAACAATGGAAGCATTACATTCTAGGGAAGGAAACAGTCATCCACACTGACCACCAACCCTTGTAGTTCATACAAACATAAAGGAATTTGCAAAACAATCGCCATCATAAATGGTCCACATACCTACAAAAATTCCATTTGTACATTAAGTACAAGAAGTGCAGCACCAACAATGTTTCAAACTACCTCAGTTGACTGTCGAGCATGGCGTTGACCACTATGCTCCACTCTTGTGGGTACAAGACTATTGGGTGGCCGCATATTTACCAAAGTGATCTAGAATTCAGAAACAAATACCAAACGCTCCTGGAAGGCAAGCAAGTTCCAAATTTTCACCTCTAGGATGCAATTTTATGCCACCTAGGACACTTCTGTGTTCCTTCAAGAAAGTGTGCCAAGATGATTTGGGAAGTGCACTATAGTCAGTTCACTAGACATTTCAGGGTAGAGACAATAGTGGAAGCTTTGCAGAAGTATTTTTATTACTTAGCCTTCGACACAATGTTGGGAAGTACATAAGATCCTACACTACCTGTGCCATTTCGAAACTGATCATCAAGGGCTATATACTCCTCTACCTACTCCTAGTCGACCTTGGGAATCCATATCCATAGATTACATGTCGGACCTCCTTTCCACGAAGCATGGCAATGGTTGCATTTTTGTGGTCATCAACAAATTCTCTAAGATGGCCATTCTGGCAACCTACAAGAAGAGTATCACAATAGAAGTCGCTTCTAAGCTCTTCTTTGAACGAGTGTGGGTACACTTTGGGATCCCATAGTTAATTGTCTCAAATAGCGACAACAGGTTCCTAAGTACATTTTGGTCAAGCGCTGGTTGGTGTTGGATACCAAGATCATTACGTTCAACGCTTTCTACCCCCAAACTGATGGCCAAACACAAGTCATCAATTGGATGATCGTACACATTATGTGCATATTTAACTTGAAGCATCCATGCATATGGGATGAAAGCCTCCCCTATGTCTAGCACAACTACAATAGATCTCTCCATACCTCAACTAAACATGGTCCCTTTTAGGTGGGATTGGGATTCCAGCCACTATGTCCCATTGATGTGGCCATACCATTTGCAGCTACATAGGTAGGGTTTAGTTCATGTCCAATCTAAAGCTAACAAGACTAAAAACTTCATTGAGCGCATTGAGCACATCCTCCAACAGGTCCATGACATATTAGATAGAGCCAATGATAAGTACAAGGAGAGACATGATCAACATCGGGTGCCACACAAGTTCTAGGTGGGCGAAAAAGTTTGGCTACATCTGCAAAAGGAACGCCTCACTTTGCCTCACCGCAAGTTGTACCCACTCTGATATGGGCCATATATCATCACCAAGGTTGTAGGGGACAATGCCTTTGAACACAACATTCCACCCTTCCTTGGCCTGCACCCAGTATTCAATGTGGACCGCTTTCAGCCATAACATTCCACCATTGTTAGACCATTGTTGGAGACATACGACATTATAGAACAACTCACACCAACAGAGTTAAACCTGCACTACATGGAACATACCACAATTGATTGGATCATGGACATGTAGATCAAGAATACTCTCCAATAGAGGATCCATCTATATCGAGTTGTCAAAGCGTGCCAACTCCTTCACCAAGGATCAGGTTCAATATAAATTCGCTCACCTCATGGAGGCTTTGCACACAATGGGGACCATTGCTTCTTAACGAGGGAGGAATGATCCATGTGGATATTAATGGCCACCCACATATTCCACCTAGACCTCTAGTCGGTTTCATCATTTTTCTTATTTATAGCAATATTTACTATGTTTAGCAGATTTTCGGGTCCTGAACTTCCAGAGAAAATTTTCACCCCAAACAATGTTTTTTAAAGGTCCGCATCAGGCCCATATCCTATTACAAATATTGTAGTACTCGAAGAGATCTTTCCAACAAGGTATCATACAAACCAAATGAAGATAATATGACCAAGTTACGACCTCGGGAAGTTGGCTGCCCACCTAACCCTAATAGGGTCCACAAATTCTTGGCATTCCATCTCCTCGGGTTAGGGTTTTGGTTGTTTATGGTTTTCCCTTGTTGTTCAATAATAAAAAGGCCCTTGAGCCTCATTGTAACACAGTTCAGAGGCATGTATTTTCCACATCTCTTCTAAGAGATAAGCTACCATCACTCTAGCTAGTTTATTTCCATTTTTCTATGTAAGGATATTTTGGTTCTTTGATTTTAATGAAATGAATTTGTATTTCTACTGCATCTATGTGTTTATGTGTATATCTATATTTTGTTACATTCTTTCATAATTCTGGATCATTAGAGTATGAACCGATGTTATCCAATAGCTATTTGATGATTTTCAAGTTGTTTTTCACATGTGTGATACATTCAAAAGCCTCGGAGGTGATCGGAAACATGTAAATCATGAATTCGTTGCACTAGTGAAGTAGTGCAGTGAATACACTGCGCTTTCAAATAGTCAATAGTCTGACCTTGAAATTCGAATCCAAACCTCATGAAATTGATTCTCATGGTTATGGAAAGTTTTCTTAAGTGTATTGCAAATTCAACATTCAAGCATTGATTATACAATATGAAAAGGAACCTCATTGTGTTTTGATTGTTGGGAATTTGTTGTGTTTTTTGTTGTTTAATTAATTAACTTCAACATTAATTTATGACCGCGTGGAGATGAATTTTGAAAACATAAAAGAGGTTTTTGGCACAAACAAGCTAAATAACAAAAGCCTCCTTCCATTTCTCCACAAGTATTATATATTTGAAGATTCGAATGCATTTTTAGAAACTATTTTTCAGATTTCATTATTTCATGTTTTAGTCATGATATTTCGGTGCGGATTCTGAAGATCTGGAGAAGAATTTTAGAAAACGGAGAGAGTTTCCTCTCAAGAACAATCTCCTCTACACAAACCTCCTTCAGTTTTGTAATAACTGTCATTATTCAAGAGATATGATCTAATCATCGACCCCTATTTTCCAAAAATTTGGTCCCTATTTCCTAGCAAGACAGTTTCTAAATCTAATGTAATTGACTCTATCTTTGGGGAAATTGTTGAGATTGATCCCCCAAGTCCAAGGATGAGCTAATTTTATATATTTCATGAATTTTAGTGTGCAAAAGGTTGGTTGGCCAGGGTTAGAGAAGGAAGACATTGTGCATTGTATATCTTCATTGAAGTTTTAGTGAATGATGAAGGCTTAAGTTGACTTTTACAGGGATTCATATGTCAGTTTATTATGGTGAATTTTTTCTCCCGTGTATGCAAATTTCTCTTTTTATAATCATACTTGATTTTTATGTCTTCATGTTTAGTTAAGAAAATATTTATTTCAGATTTCACATTAAATGCTCTATTTAACTTACTTAACATTAAATGTTTTTTCTTCCATTGTGATATCTAGAATTCATCCTCTGTTAGGTGCTTTAGATGTTATCAATTTCACTACTTCTCTTCTCACCATATCTACAACAAAATTTGAAAAAAAAACACCATAAGTATTTCCTATCTTTTCCCTGTCTAAGGTTTCCTAAATTTCCCCATCATATCACTGAAAATCATTAGCTCCACATGATTGTATGCCCAATGGATCTTCCCTCTTCCCTGCCTTCAAACTGTTAAACTTATTCCTCTCTAATCTCAATACCTAGCCTAAGACTAAATACTTAATATTCATACAGAGAGAGGCCTCTCTAAAACTAGAAGGGCTAGATTCTAGTTTTAAAGTGATTTTTGGTTACCTTTAGATTCCTCTCCTCAACATGGAGGAATTATGAAGTGTTAACATAGTGGCACCATTTTCGGGGAGATAAAGGTTCAATATTCTCTGGGAAAGAACCATTAAGTTTCAGATCTGATTACTAATGGTGAAAAATGATCAGACACAAGAAAGTTGTGCATTATTCACTAGGAAACTCCATTTTTAACGAGATCCAAAATTCAACATTCAACATTACATAGCAACTCCACCATCGAATAAATTCATAGTTTAAAGTACAAATCCATTTTCCTAATCAATCAAGATGACAAGGTATGTGGAAAATCTTATTTATATTGAAGGTTTTAAGGAATATTGGTACAATTTTGATGATGATCAGAATGATGAATCTTTTTCAAAGTTTTTACTATTTATTTAAAATCATGCAAATGCAGCTCAGAAGCTAAGATCAATTTGTTAGAAACATTTTCTAAAAATCTTGTGAAAGATATTGAGGTTTTAGAGGCCCAAATACAATCCCATAATTTCCAAGATCAAAGTCAGTCTTTTGAAAACCTTACAAAATGAAAGGAGGTGGTGTTGCCCTTTGATATCAAGATTGAAGAATTTTTTTTTTTGGGAATGGGTTTGATGACTCACAACTAAAACCATATGTTGGCAAAGAGAGAACATATGAACTTTCCAACCATGATGATCAAATTGTAGAATTCCTTGAGGATCAAGAATCAAACTATGACATCCATGCCTTTTATGATCCTATAGCTCACTATATGGAAGGTTTTTTCAGCTTGTGTTTTCAATGATGTTTTCAATATGAAGACCAGATGCATCATGAGTTTCCACCGCCATTACATTGTCCAATTTCCATATGGTGTAATCGCAGTCAAATAATGGACTTATTTCAGCAGCGACTTGATTGGCTTCACTCGCATTTTTGTATCACTTTATTTCAGCAGTTCTTCACCAGGTTAGAGTACAAAATGGTGTGCAATACAATTTTTGGGAGAGTATTTATTTCAGATTTTAGTTTTTTTTTCTAGTATATACAACTTTTTTCAGTTAGATTGCAGGTCACAGTTTGTAGGTTGCAAGTGGTGAAAGGATGGGAGCATCCCAATAGAGAAGGCTACTAGTCTATGATGTTCTTTGGCACCTCAAAGGGAGGATTCCATCCCCATTGGAGCCAATGTTAGTGTCCTATGTTATAGTAGTCAAAGCCAAGCTTAGTATTTTTTATTATTTTTGTTCAATTTGTAAAATGTTGTTATGATCTTGTAGAGATCAAGACTTAGTGTCAATAGGATATACTAAAGATTGATTGGTAAATAAAATCAAGTTGTCAAATTTTGAAGAAGGGTATAGGTTTAATAAGTATAGGGTAAGGTGTAATCCAATTCATGAGTGAAAAATAGTAGTGGGTGCCTGTTTTCTTAACATTGGGACAAGTCAGTGGTGTCTTTTCAAGTCAGTTGCAAGGTGACATCAAACAATCCATCATATCATTATTCATCACAAGTTGTTGTTGCACTTATCCATTTTTCGGTGTTACTGTCAAAGCATTAGAATTTGATAGAGGATCATGGCTTTGGTGCTATTTCTTGTGTATGGAGGTTCAAGGAGGTTTTTAAGATTGTCAGCATCATCAACAAGCTATTTTCCTCAGCTAGAGACCCCAATACTTAGTCAAACATATGTAGGTGGAAATTCACCGCGCTTCTTATGAACATATGTTATCCAATAGGTATCTAATGGTTTTTAGGTTGTTTTTCACATGTGTGTTACATTTAGAAGACAAGGAGGTGATCAAAAGCATACAAATCCTGAATTCGCTGCACTTTTGAAGTAGTGCAACAATTGCGCTACGTTTCCACACAGTCAACAGTTTGACCTTGAAATTTGAATCAAAACCTAATGAAATTGATTCTCATGGTCATGAAAAGTTTCCTTAAGTTTCTTTTAGATTCAACATTCAATAATTGATTATATAGTATGAAAAGGAATGTTATTGCAGTTTGGATGCAGGGGATTTGTTGTGTTTTTTTATAGTTTTAGTAGCTAACTTCAAGATTAATGTATGACCAAATGGGGATGAATTTTAAAAATTAAAATAGGTTTTCTTATAAACAAACTAGATAACGAAAACCTCATTTACTTTCTTCACAAGTTTCATAGATTGGAATATTCGAATGAATATTTACACCCTGTTTTTCATATTTCGTTATTTCATGTTTTAGTCGTGACCTTTGGGCACGGATTCTAAGGATACAAAGAAGAATTTTAAAAAAATGAGAGAATTTCTCTCAAACACAAGTTCATACAAAAAAAACCTCCTTCATTTTTGTAGCAACTGTCATGATTCAAGAGATATGATCTAATATTTTAGCGTTAGTTTCCAGAAATTCGGTCCATATTTCCTAGCAAGCAGTTTCTAAATCTAATGTAACTGACTCTATCGTTGGGGAAATGGTTCAGCTTAACCCCCTAAGTCCAAGGATGAGATAATTTTGTATATTTTATGAATTTTAGTGTGCAAAAGGTTGGTTGGTCAGGGTTAGAGAAAGAAGACAATGTGCATTGTATATCTTGCTATAATCATGCTTTATTTGTTATGTCTTCATGTTTAATTAAGAAAATATTTATTTCAGAATTCATTTTTAAGTGCTCAGTTATAGCTTATTGAACATTAATATTTTTCTTCCATTGTGACATCTAGAATTCATCCTCAGTTAAGTGCGTTAGATGTTATCAATTTCAGTACTCCTAATCTCACAATCTCTACAATGAAATTTGGCAAAAAATACCAAAAGGATTACCTATCTTTCCCCTATCTAAGGTTTCCTAAATTTCTTCATCATACCACTAAAAATCGTTAGCTCCACATGATCGTATGCCCAATGGATTTTCCCTCTTCCCTACCTTCAAATTGTTAAATTTATTCTCCTTTGATCCCAATACGTAGCCTAATACATAATACTAAATATCCATACAGAGAGAATCCTTTCTAAAACAGGAAGGGCTAGATTCCAGTTTTAAAGTGGCATTAGGGGAATTTTGAAGTCTAAAATTGGCCTCCTAAGAAAGACGCACAACCAAAATAACTTTATAAGAACCAATAGGATTCAAGAAGATGATGTCAACCATGAGGAATGATTCACCATTTTTGGAGTCAAAAAGTAAAAAGATTAAAAAATAATAAAATAATAAAACTACTTTTGAACTCATACTTTCAACTTATCTCCCTAAGGGTTTACTCAAATTTCGAGCGAGAGTACTCGTTGGACGCCAAATTTAATTCCTCATCCAGGGAGTACTAATTTTGTATACTTTCGATGGACCCTGCTACACAAAAAATTATAAATGCATGGAAAAATGTGATTGCAATCACATTTTTTCATGCATTTCTCATTTTTCGTAATGAGAAATACATGGAAAAACATTATTGCAATAACGTTTCTTCATGGATTTCTCATTTTTCATGTACAAGGATCCATCGAAAGTATACACCATAGGTACCCCTTAGACGAGGAATCAAATTTTGCATCCAACGAGTGTTGCCGCTTGAGATTTGAGTAAACCCATAGGGAGATAAGTTGAAAATAAGAGTTGAAAAATTAGTTTTTTCTTTTTTCCTTCTAAAATTTGATGATGTAATCGAATCTTAGTTTATTATTTCCACTATTATTTTATAATTTCCTTAGGAGGTCCATTTTAGACCTCAAAATTCCCCTAATGTTTATGGTTACCTTTGGGTTCCTCTCCTCAGCCTGGAGGAATTACAAAGTGCTAACACACACTAATGGAATAGATAGTAAAATAAAGTCAGTGGCTCTCGGTGAAGACTATTGCTTTAATACAAGGGTGGAAAGATCCCTTTAACACACAATCGAGGTTCAGGGGTCTATAAATTTTCAACGAGTAGTTTTGATACAACAACTTTGCAAATACCAAACATTGATCACTTCATTGATAGTTGATTACTTTGACACTTATTCACCTATGCCAAGAGGCACTTTACAGTTGAGTATGGGGAGATGTAGGAATAATGTAAATATGTCCACTCACAAAAAACCATATTAAAAAAAAAACATAATGACAACTTCCTATGTTTTAATTAATATTTAAATTAAAATGTGTATAAATGTAAAATTTAAAATATTACAACCGATCACACAAATCAATCATATTAATTGTTCGAACTCTGTAGTCTTTGTCTAGATTAGTGGGTTCACAACCCGTGGTTTTTCTCATGGTATTCGTTTTTAACAAATCCTATTTAAAGGATTCCAGTGTCACCTACGGGAGCGAGAGGTGGTGCTATGGCACGAGTATGTGCATATTCTCGACAAATTGGAGCAGTTTGAGGCTTGGCTGGCTCACCTGGAGCAACACATTAGTTTCCCTTTTTTCCCTACCCCTCCACCAGGGATGGAGTGAGACAACCTAACTTTTGTCAACTCCAACTATTGAGTATGTCTTTTGGGGTCTTGTTCATTTTGTGAGTCCTTTTGCATTTTTTTCCTCTTCGGTTATGGTCGGCTAGCTTGTATGTTTTTGGAATGTTTGTTATGGTTTGGTAGAAATGGTCAACAAACCTTTTCGAGGAGAGAATAATAGGATCTTAAGAAATAGCCACCTAAGCATTTACATTTGCAGTCAATAGAATGTTCTGACTTACAAAAAAGATAGCCTATTTAAAGGAATAAAATTCCAACAATTTTTCCTTTATTCTAAAGAGAAAGATTTGGTTGGGGCTTTGAGTGTTTTTTATTTTTTCTCTATCTCTACCCAAAATGAATTATATAAAAAATATATACATTCTTTACTTGGTACTGGGTTTGAATTCAATTGGTTATTGTGAGCTACCTATAAATTAATATATATATATATATATATATATATATATAATATATATATTATATATTATATATATATATATATGGATTTACTACTGCTAATATATAAAAAGTTACCATAAAGATATCATGAGTGTTGTGCTCTCATGGAAACGACAACTCCATTGCTTATTACCTTATTTCTTCCCATGCGCGTATCAATAATTATTTCCATGAATGGTTTTGAACTACTTGTAAGCAATTTAAAGTCCAATAACAAAATTATTTTTATTAAACTCCCTTCTTGGCTTTCTTATTGTTATTTATTACTAGGTAATCTAACTTCATATAATATGAACTAAACAATCTCTTGTTATTTGCTTGAACTTTTTAGTGTTCTTCATTAGATAATATAACTTAATTTAATATAAATTAAATAATCTCTTTATTATTGTGATGAAAAGAATAAGTTAGGAGAGAGGACAAATTCAAATTCAATTATTATAAGTTATGGTAGGGATAAATTCAAATTCAATTATATTCAAATTTTAATGGTTGGGTTATAAGATAAAGTTTGCATTTTAAAATTTTTATGTTTTAGTTCAGTATTTTATAATTTATGTTTTCAAAATATAAATATAAATTCAATTATTTTCAAATTTTAATTATTGGATTATACGATAAAGTTGACATTTTAAAATTTAATTTTTGGTTTAATATTTATATAATTTATGTTTTCAAGATATAATTTATATCTTTTTGCCCTAACCCAAAGCTTAGTTTTTTTTAATTTATGTAATTTCTAAATTTTCATATTATAATATCAAAATTTAGAAATTATAATTTTAAAATATTGAAAATGTTATTTTTAATTTAACAATTTCTTTTAAAATTGGTTAATATTTATATAGTGATTTGACTTTGAAATATTAATAATCACTCAAGATTCATATTAACTTATATATCTATCATGTATTGAGAGAGATCAAATTGTTTAGGTGAAAACCTATTTTAGAGTGAAAAGAGGTTTTATCCTTCTCTATTCTTGATAGATTTGGAGTTAAGATGGATCTAGGAACACAATCTTATACACTCACAAAATAACTCAATATAATAGAATTATGGCTCTTTAATTCCAATTAGTTGAATATCTTGAGGACAAATAGTTAAATATACCCAAAAAGATCACAAATAAATAGTCAAAGATCACAGGAAAAGATGGATCTAGAAACACAATCTTATACACTCACAAAATAACTCAATATAATAGAATTATGGCTCTTTAATTCCAATTCGTTGAATGTTTTGATGATAAATAGTTAAATATACCCAAAAAGATCACAAATAAATAGTTAAAGATCACAAGAAAACCTTAGAATGATATTTAGAATACTAATTAGACAAGTAGGTGTGTGTAGAGATTTAACCTTTACTCGATATTTTAAAATATTCTTATTAGTAGTGACATATCAAAAGGTTGAGATTTATCTGAAAAATAGTCATGTCATTTTTTTTTTAATTAAATTGATTAATAACAAAAATGTGAACATGTGCCATATGAATACGAGTTATTGTTTTTTAGGCATGTGGTATTAATATGCCTTGATATTAACTCATAACCTTGTAAATAAGTCTATTTACAGAGTCTCTGCGGTAAAGTAAGATAATTGTCCATACTTACAAATCTTGTTACTCAGATATATATTATTAATATATATATTATATATATATATATATATATATATATATATATTATATTATTTTATATATTACACACACACCACATAACACATTGATCCTAAATTTAAACTCTACATTAAACTATATAATAATAGGGAATAATTATGTTAAGCAAACAAATAGTCCATGCACAATTTTTATCTTCTTGAAAAAACTCGAACACAATGTCTATCTTCCTATGTTGAATTTCTACACTAATAATGATTTGGTAATAGAAATGTCCATTCACCAAGAAACAACAAAGCATAGGCTATTAAAATTTCCTTTTTATTCACTAATGGCTAACTTATGTATTGGACATGGGAGGAACATTACCGGAATAAATGAACCTCCACCATATGGATCACTAATCACGGTGGATCACTAATCATGTCAATGAGAAAGTAGATGATGCCTATCGACATAAATATTTTAAGAATGCAAATATTCCATGAAATATATGAAATCTCTTCCCACACCAAAGTGTCCAAATATGTGAAATTGATTGCCAATGACCTGAAAGCACAAGTAACCACAATCTGTGAAATTCCCGAGTGATGATAAGGATAAGGATCGTTATGGATCTCATTTATCCACCCATTACACATCGGACTTCCATATGGCCATTCCCCCCCCCTCCCCCCCTTTGTTTCTGTGCCCCAAAATTTGGTATAAATGAAACCGGGGGTTGGGGCCATATGCCCATCCTCCTCCCCTGACATGCCAAGTTTTAAAATTTAAAAATAAATTTGCCCACCATATTTAATAAGAAATATGTGTGGCTCAATGGTTTGACGATCAGTTGTTGAACGTGAGATCGTGGGTTTGATTCTGGAAGAGGCCTTTCGATTGAACAATTCAAAATTTTCATGAACGCTGAGAGCCACATGACACCCTCCCATTGGGCCACCTGGTCCATCTTGATTGGCCCACCACAATACTCACCAACCAATCACAACTCGCGAAATCACCTTGTACGACCATGCCACATGTGAGAACGAGATTGGTCCATATTACACATCGTACCACCGAGTCAGCCTATTGACTCCAATGCCATGTTACTATATGGCCTTCCGAGTCAGCAACCTAGTCAACCCTCCAACTTAACTTTTTAATGGTTTGCCAAAAACTTCAAAATGTGAAAACTTTCACATATGGTGTAAGATTGATGTGATTCAAGCGTCGTTGGGATCAGAACGATGAGATCTACAATTTGGAACTATTTTCAAAGGATTTTGAACACTTTTATGTTTTAGCATATTTTCGATCCCATGGATCATTCCTCCCCACTAGAAGCTTTTGGACCGCCAAAAGTTTGTTTTTACTCCGCAAGTAAGTGAGGGTATGACTCCCTCACTTTCTTGATCTCAATCCACCTTTATTTACCTTCATTAGTACCCTTGAACCCCACTCTAAGATACTCCATCTGCATGAAGTCCTAATTCTCCTATCAAGAATTGAGTCTTCATGCAACTCATCTAAATATTCAGGAGCAAAATCTTCATTAGATGGAATCTAAACATTCTCTTCATGATCAACAATCATTTGAGGGTAATGTAATTTCAAGTTTTCCACATTCACAATATAATAAATTTTCATATAAGGTGAGAAATCTAATCGGAAAGAATTGTTACCAATCATCTCCAAAATTTTGAAAGGACCATCTCTGATTTACTTGAGCTTTTTAGCTTCACCTTGAAGTCATTCCTTGTTGATATACAACCAAACTTGATCTCCCACTTGGAAATATTGATCAACTCAATGCTTTTCATGCCTTGCTTTGTACTTTTCTTTTCTTTTCTCATGTTGCTCTTGTACTCTTTGACGCACTAGCTGAATTTGTTCAATGAAATTCATGGCTTTATCCACATCACTATGTCCATATATTGCAATATCTTTACCAAAGATTAAATTCAAAGTAGACTTTGGCAAATAACCCAAACAAGCTTCAAATGGAGATACTTGCATAGATGAGTGCTTGGCACAATTGTAGGCACGCTGGATGTAATACGAATGCTCATCCGAAAGTTTGGGATGCTTACCACAATATCCATGAATGAGTTGCATTATTGGTCTATTTACCACTTTTGTTTGGCCATCAATTTGTGGATGAAATGTTGTTCTCTTCTTCAACTTAGTTTCCATGAGTTCCCATAAACTTAACCAAAACTTCTTGACAAATTTAGAATCTCAACCAAAAATAATAGAAGTGGGAAAATCAAAGTGAACCCATACATTTTGGAAGAACATATTTTTGGTTTGTTCATTCGTAACTTGCTTCTTACATGGCATCAACACACACATTTTGCGGAAATGATCCACAACAACATATATATAATCATGACCTTTTTTAAACATTGGTAGTCCTTCTACAAAATCCATAGAAATAGTTTCCCAAGGACTAAAAGAAATAGGAAATGGAGTATACAAACCCAATTTCCTATTGCTATGCTTTCTAGTAGCACACATGGAACATCCCTTTACTTAATTTGAAACAATTTCATTCATGCAAGGCCAGTAACAATACCCTTGAATTTGTGCAAATGTTTTTCCTACACCAAAGTGATCAAAATTAAGAGAAGTGTAGAATTCCCTTATGGCATTGAATCTTTCACCTTGTGGAACACAAAACTTGCCAATATGATACAACAACTTGTTATGAACATGATAATCCAACTCTTCAACATGATTTATTTGAATCAAAGTTGCATAAACATTCTTAAAATCACCATCCTGGCTATATTGTTCAATATAAATTTCATGCATGATTGAGTTATTCTTAAGAATGACAGATGCATTAACATTAGGCCTTGATAAGATATCAGCGAATTTGTTGTATATACCTTTCTTGTACCTGATTACCAAATGAAATTGTTGTAGGAACCCCATCCACCTAAAATGTCTAGCTTGTTGTAGCTTGGTTTTCGATCGTAAATATTGCAAAGGTTAATGGTCAATATGAATAATCATATCTTCACCCATCAAATAATGCTTTTATTTCTTCATGCTTTTTACCAAATCATACAACTCTTTATCATAAGTTGGATATTTAATTACTGCATTGGTAAACATTTCATAATGATAACAAATAGGGTTACCTTGTTGTATCAAAACTACTCCCATGGCATAATCACTTGCATCAGCTTGAATCTCAAATGGTTCTTTAAGATCTAGAAGTGCTAGAACTAGTGTCGTACTTATTTTCTCTCTCAATTTATTGAAGGCTTTCTGCTACTTGTCTGCCCACTAAAAGACCTATTTCACACTTGTCAAAGCATGTAATGGTGTTTCAATGAGTGAGAAGTTATCTATAAATTTTCTCCAATATTGGGTTGCTGCCAAAAATATCCTAAATTCTGTTACATTATTGGGTTTAGGCCAGTTCAAAATAAATTCAACTTTTGAGCGATCAATCTTCAATTCACCCCCTCCTACAATATGACCCAAATAAACCAAAGAGGTTTTCCTAAATTCACACTTAGACATCTTCAAATACAATTTATCTTTACTGAAGACATCTAAAAATTGTTTCACATGCTAGACATGCTCTGAAGGAGTGTTACTAAAAATATTAATATCATCCAGTAGACTATGACAAAATTATCAAGGAAAGGTCTCAACACATCATTCATAATTCTTATGAATGTTCCAGGTGCATTTCAAAGCCCAAACGACATAACTCACCATTCATACAAACCTTGTTTTGTCTTGAAAGCATTTTTCCAAATATCACCTTCAACAATCCTTATTTGATGATAATGTCTTCTAAAATCTAATTTAGTGAAGTAAACATCATCATTTAACTGATCTAGCAAATAATCAACGTGAGGAAGAGGATAATGATTCTTTACCGTGATTTTTTTCAAATATCTAAAATCAAGACACATGTGCCATGTACCATCCTTCTTTGGAACTAAAACAATAGAAGAACCACAAGGATATGTGTTAGGCCCGATGACCCCTTTGTCAAACAACTCTTCAATTTTCTTCTTGATCTTTGCATTCTCCAAAACTGACATTATATACATGCCAATGTTAGGAAGTGGTGCATCCTGTTGCAATTGAATCTCATGTTGGATTGCTCTTTTAGGAGGAAACCCTTCAGGTTCCTAAAACATCTTATCATATGTGTTAAAAACTTCAACCAAATCATGCTTGATTTTAGAATCAAATCATGTGAAAACTTCATATTCAACAATATCGTTAACTTTAATCATCAAGAACACAAAATCCTTACTAGAATTTACAAGCCTTTTAATCTAACCAACACTTACAATAGATAAGTTAATCTTCTTGCCATTTTCTCTAACTATATACTCAACTCTCTCTTTAAAAAGATGATATTTGTTCTCATGACGATATAATATGGATTTTCGTTCATACAAGTATTGAATCCCTAAAACAATTCCACATATTTCATGTGGTACAACATCAAGCTCTACCTCATCGATAAATTTTGTAGTGATAGAGAATTTAAGTTTATATTTTCTTGTCACTTGCAATTTGGAATTTTCGCATACCCAACCCAAAGGCTAAGGTTTAGGATGAGAGGTAGTTTCTAAGTTTAGTTTCTTAACAATAGATTCAAATATAAGGTTGACTTGGGATCCACTATCAAACAAGTTATCAACTTTAGTATGTTTTGTAATGACCTTGATATGGAAAAGATTAGTTCTTTCTTTATAATTTTGAGAATCAAGAAGCTTACTAGAAGAACTAGCACTTTCAATAAAATCTTAACCTTTCATTCCCATGGTTGTGATTATGGTTTCATCGCCTAAATCGGATTCTAGATCTTGTTGATTTGTTGAAACAGTCTTTTGTTTCCCCTTGTTATTGAACTTCTTTGGTCTCATTTCTGGATGTAGTTTCCAACAATGGTCTTCATCATGGCCTTATTTTGAACAATGTTTACAAGTAAGTTTATCTTCCTTTTTCTTAACAATAGCATTCTTTTTCCCTTTGCCTTTAAATTTCCCTTTTCCTTTGTATCTAGATTTGGATGGTTTCTTACTAATCTCTTGAGGAACATTATTGCCTCTTGCTTCTAAATGTTGAGATTGCAACAAGATGATGGAGCTTAGTGAAAAGAGTCGCGTTCACTAAGTGGGCCCGCAGGCTATTTTTGGCGCAAGTCTATTTTTAGACTATGTCTATTTTTAGACATATGGATCATGTCTATGGATTGCAGGTTGTTGTTTATGGATGATTGATCAAGTTGGAAAATAGATGGACTTCTATTTTTGATGAAAGTGTGAGTGATCACAGTGTGAGTGATCAAGTCTATTTTTAGACTGGCTGTCAAAAATAGAAAAGTCAAATATTATTATCTCACAATAATATTTGGACTATAAACTTTGTCTTATTCTCTTGGAGCACTTCAGTTCGAGCTACGGATGTGGCACATGCAATTGCATGAAGGAAATACGTGGTTCTTATGGGTTAGTTGAATATTTGCATGCATGACTTCAGTTAGAACTCAAGTGAGTTGAGTTTAGTGGACTGGAGGTGCAGTTGATGGAGTTGTGTTCAGTTTAGCTTTGTTAAACTGGTTGTATTTAGTCTAACTGGAAAATAGACTAGAGATGAGTTGGGTGAATTAGGTATTAATTAATTCACAAGTTATTAACTCATAATACAACTAATGAATACATCAGTTAACTCAGTTGCATGTCAGTGCATGTTCAGTTCAGCAGGGACAGGTGTTAGAGAATCAGATTGCTATCAGTTGTGACTATAGTTGTGCACCAGATCTTGCACAAATCGGGGGATTGAGTATGCCAATGAGTTTGCCCACATTGTAGCTTTTTCTCACGTGATTTAGCCAAGGAAAGACGTGGCTGCCTTGGAATTATCACCGGTTCTTGTGCAGGTATTAAGCAGCGGAGGCAGGCAAGCAGCGGAAGAGATCTGAGCCAGTGATTGATTCAGATCTGAGCTGTATTGTGTGTAACAGGTGGAGCTGGTACTGGATTGCTTGTGATAAGCATTGTACTTTGTAATGTTACATGACTCAATCATTAATATACAGATAGTTGGGGTTTTTAGCGAGATGCTTTCCCCGGGATACATACTGTGTTAATGTGTGAATGCTCTTGATGTTTTATTGTTATTGATGCTGCTATATTGATGATCAACGTAGAGGAGCTTATGTATTGTGTATGTTTTCCGCAATAGTACATGATCAGGATAATCTCCATTGAATATGTGTTAAATTATTCAAAATTTCTACATGGTATCAGAGCTGTTGATATCTGATCTACTATTCGGGAAGTGTTTACATTCTATTTCTTCAGGGAGAGTCTGTAATCGGGCCAGGTAGCCTCTGGATTCATCCTTCTTTTGGAAGGTGAGATATCTGGTGAATGCCCATACAGTCGATCTCTGTACAAGAAATATTGTGTTCTCACGAAT
>APFE030113759.1:77560-90539 GCA_000404065.3 Pinus taeda | reverse complement strand
AATTATAAATTAAATAAATTTATTAGACATTTAATTTAATTTATATAACTCCCCTTTGTAATTACAATATTAACTCTTCCTTTCATCTTGGAAAGGGTTGCGTCTAGTTAGAAGATCTTTTCTTTGTTACACAAGTCACAGATAGACTAGCAATAGAATAGTATATATACCAAAATCACTTACCTAATTACCCAAATTAGTCATGATCTTCTTCAAGATTTATGATCCAAGCATCACAGTAGGAGGGATGAGAATGACGGGAGATAATGTTGTGTGTCTAATCATGTTTATTGTTTTAAGTACTGATGTGAAATATTCTCTGCACTCCATCATAGGCGGGCCTGCAAACCACGGACGGGTCTACAAAGCATGGATGGGTCTGCAAACCATTAATGAGTGATGTTGACACAACAACTCTCTAAATCGTAAACATTAATCACTTTGATGATAGCTGACTATTCCGACTTAAAGAGGATCTTTTGGAACATTTGGTTTTGATATCAACTTGAAAGACAAAGGAGGAAACAAAGACGTGAACACTCACAAGAATAATACATACAACAAAACAAAGTTTCTTCTCTCTAATTAGAATTTCTCGAAGATGCACCTTTAAATTGTTAAGTGTGAGTCCAAATATAGTTGAGAATGAATGCAAATATTTAGGAGTGAATGGGATATTTTTAAGTGTGAGTCTAAGAGCGAATGAAAATATATAATTGTAAGTGGATATATTTAAGTGTGAGTTCAAGTAAGTATGGTTGAGTGAGAGTGTAAATATTTGTAATTTTATTTTTTTTTCAAATATTTCTTTCGAATATAATGAGGATTTCTATAATGTAATGAAAACTTCTTCTCAATTGTAATAAAGTATTATCCTTAAATATAATGGAGAATTATTCTATAAATAAGATTGAATTCATTCATCATTTAACATTGATCAATTGAGAGTTGATCTCACTAGTGAAGGTTCCTGTAATTATTATTACTAGTAATAAAAGGAATGATTGATCTTTTCCCTGTGCCTTTTCCTAGTATACTACTAGGTTTTCCATGTAAGCAATATGGAGACTATAATAAGTGATATTGAGAAGCTTAGTGGGGATAATTTTACCCTATGGAAATATTAGATGGAGGATATATTGATCTTGAAGGACCAATGCTTATCAATTGAGAGAGTAGTAAAGAAACCATCAACGATGGAAGATGAATATTGGAATAAGCTAAATAGGAAAGCCATTGCTGCAATTCGGAAATATTTGGCAAAGAATGTGTTCTCCAATGTGATCAGATATAAGACAATGGAAGGTCTATGGAAAATGTTGCATGACTAGTGCAAGAAGAACATGGCAACCAAAAAAGTGTTCCTGATGAAGAAATTATATAATCTCAAGATGAAAGAGACACTTTAGTTGTAGGGCACTTAAATGAATTTAATATAACTACTAGTTAGATTACTTCTGTAAAAATCCCTATAGATGATGCGATTAGATCCATCTTGCTCATCTTCTCCATGGAAGATAATTGATAGAATTCAGCACTTGCAGGGACCCTGAATTTTGATAATGTTAGCAGTAATTTAATGAATAAGGAGCTGCGTTGAAAATCAATTTCACAAAGTCAACAAGGAGAAGTTCTAGCCTTATCTAATAGTGGATGGAAAATTGAATGTGATGGATGAGGGTGTTCAAAACATATAGGTAGATCGACGTACTTGAATGGAAGAATAATTTTCTATCATTGAGGAAAACATGGTCACATATCAAAGAATTGTTGGACATGGAAAAAAAGAGCAAAAGGGGAAAAACGAGCAAAAGGGACCAACAACAATAATGAAGAAACAATTGTTGTTGCATAGAAGGTGAGGTATTAATCATTTTTTGTCATGAAGATGCATGTCTTTATGCTTCTAACCATGATAATGATTGGGTTTTAGATTCGAGAGCTTCCTTTCATTCTAATTCATGTAGAGAAAATTGTATTTCTTATAAATCTGGAAATCCGGGTAAGGTTCAATTGTGAAATAAGAGTCTTTGTGATATTAAATGAGTATGAGATGTTATAGTAAAGACAAAAGATGGTTCTATTTTATTACTGAAATAGGTTAGGAATGTGCAAGTGTTTGGAATGAATTTGATTTCCACTGGGACTTTAGATGATGAAGGATATCGTAGAGTGTTTGGCAAAGGAGCATGGAAATTTAGTAAAGGAAAATTGGTTTTGGATAAAAGATTCAAGGTATTAAGCTTGTATATATTAAGGGAAAACACAAAAATATCAAATGTGGTTACTGTTGGAAAGGAAGGAAACTCACAGATATATATGGCATAAACAATTGGGTCACATGAATGAAAGAGGCCTTAAAATCCTTCTCGGAAAAAATCTTCTTCCAAGTTTGAAATCTCATGAACTTAATCTTTGTGAGTATTGTATATATGCTAGACAACAAAGATTTTTATTTATAAGAGGTTGTCGTGAAATGGAAAGAAATATACTAGAATTATTTTGTTTCAACCATTATCTTGGCGAGACCCTGTCCTTTAATCAAATTGGTTGGTCTAATTTCCAAGTCGAACTCGAGCATTTTGGAAATCCACGTTCCTCTTCATCCATCACTATCAGGGTGTACTAAAATACTTTTAACTGTGACATTTGGGACATATGCAATGATATGAGAATGTAAAAAAAAAAACTCTAAAATTTTTAAGATATTTGATCAAAGCATATGCATGTTTGTCTAAAATGTTGCATTTTAGCTCAGCATCCCTCGATGCTATGCTAAAAAAGGAGATAGGTTGTTCTTGATCTGCCTCATTCTTTTGAAGTAATATGCCAGAAATAGTATGTTCAGAGGCAAAAGAAAAGATCATGAAATATTTTGAAAAATTCAGATTGATGATTACGGGTGCTTGACTTAGTGCTCTCTTGATATCGTCGAAAGAATTTTTTGCCTGCTTAGCCCATTTTATTTCACTTCCTTTCTTAAGCATTCCTGATATTAGCTTTAAAATTTCTACAAAATTTGGAATCAAACGACGCAGAAAAATCACTTTACCTAAGAAAGATTGGACCTCTTTCTTGTTCCTTGGCTGCTCAATTTGTTGAATTGTTGTCACTCTATTGGGATCTATTTTGATACAATATTTTAACACTATATGTCCCAATAGCTTTCCTTCTCTCATGGAAAAATGGGATTTCTTTGGATTAAGAGAAACTCCAAACTTTTTGCATTTGTCGAAAACTATCCTGAGGTGTTTGAAATGAATTGCTTCTGACTTTGAAAATAGTGTATTATCATCCAGATAAATCACTACAAATTTATCTCTATTGTCAAAAAAGGCGATGTCCATGGTGCATTGAAAAGTATCTCCCATGTTCATGAGCCTGAATGGCATCTTAGAGTACATGAACATTCCCCAAGGTGTAGTGAATGTGGTCTTATCCTGATCCTTTGGGTCTAACAGGATTTGATTATATCCTCAGAACCCATTTAACATAGAATTTTTTTGTGCACCTACTACCTTCTGCAGAATGTGATCCATTTTTGGCAAAGAGTAGTTGTCTTTCAGTGAAACCTTATTTAAATTTCATAAATCTACACAAAGCCAAATTTCCAACTTTTCTTCCTTGCTGGTACTAGATTAGCTACCCAATCAGAAAATCTGCGTGGAATGATAATATTTTTAGCCAACAACATTTTTATTTCTTTCTCAATGAGGGGAATCAACTTAGGATTCATCCTCCTTAGCCTTTGTTTGAAAGGCTTTTCATTTTCCTTCAAAGGTATGGTATGTTGGATGATGGATTGGTCATCGATTTTCAAATCTTTGTACCTCGAGGCAAATATATCAACAAATTCCTTTAATAAATCTACATACTGTGTTTTATGTTCTCCCTTCTAAATGTTAGAAACTTTGACTATTTTTGGCTTCCCTTTGGTGCCCAAGTTGTAATCCTCCATCTCTCCTTCACTTAGCATAATTGTTAGTTTTACAGAAACATCATTGGAATCGAACAACCTTTCTAAAGGTACTAGACCTCTACGGATCAAATTATTAGAAAGTTGAATAATCTCTTGTCCTGCTATAACATTAAAAAAACTTGTTGTTTCATAATTATCTTCAGCAATTTCATATCCATGTTTTTCTATTGGGGTGCTGAGAAATTAGTTTGTTCGCTCCAAAAATCTTCTGATCTGTTGATCGTCCCCGAAACCAGTCGATGCTTTGTATTATCAGGAATTGAAGGTTGGGATTTGATGATTATTTCATACTTATCCTTTGAATATAACATAACTCTATAAGTGATGGCAAATTTAGCTAGGGCATCTGCAATCCCATTCTTCTCCCTTGATATTAATGAAATTTCATGCTCAAAAAATAAATTTGAAAAGAGATCCTATACTTCATTTCTATGAGCCCTCATCCTTAGATGCTTAGTTTGAAAAAAAGAACTGACCTGATTCACAACTAGTTCTAAATCTCCAAAGATGTGATTTTTTTGTGCTTTCTACTCTTGTAATAGATTTAGTCCAATAACAAGAGCTTTAAATTCGGCTATATTATTTGTTCAATCAAATTGAAGTCTGAAAGAATGAAATTGAGCTACACAGTCAAGTGGCATAATCCATACACCTACTCTCGAACCCTTCTCACATGTGGATCCATCAAAATATCGCTTCCATATTTCTCTAGGAAAATTTTGAGACTATTCTTGTTGAGACTAAGTTTCATTTGTTGCTAACGTTTCACCCTCAAAACAATCACTATTGAAAAATATTTGTGACCCTAGCTCTGTATCTGCTGCATATATTGGATGGTTGTCTGGCTACATTTTTCTACTCACCATATAAGTCATTCAAACTTCTTGGTATAGTCTCTTCACTTCATCGAACAATGGTATAGAGGCATAGGACATGTCCATCTATAAAGTTCTTCCCAATTTTGTTGCCCAAGACCGAGACAACAACATGCCAAATCTGGGAGGGATGTCGGGTACTACTATATCCATCAAAACACTTTTGGCGGGAATTTGAGCTAGAGTAACAACTAAATATTTAATCGCCCCTAGGCATTTTACTTTTCTCAAATCAAAAGAGAGCAAATCCTTATAGGGTCTAGTAATTTGGAGTCCTATATAGTCCATGACTGATTTGGGTATGAGATTATGTGAGGCTCTGAAATATAACATGACATTGTGAAGGATCAAGTCATGCACATTTAGGCTTACACAAAATGGAGGTATGCCATCTTTTACACTTGTGGCATGTGGACCAAATAAAAATTATGGGTCATCATCATCCAGGTTCAAGGAGCCTTGAGAGATTATATTGAACTGACCATTTTCTGAACTTTTAATCATAGTAGAAATCATTTTCCTATATTGTTCATTTCTTAAAAGCTCAACAAAAGGAATGGAAACTTTTAACTTACTAATTTCATACTCCAGATTGAAAATTGATGATGTTTTATCAGCATCTTTAGTGTCCTTCCTTGGCTCCTTAAGATTATCCTTCTTTGGCTTCTTTGGTCTCTTCAGGATCTCTTTTCTCAGTTCAGCTTGTTTTTCGGCTAATGTTTTCGATGGTGGAGTTTTAATGGGAGCATTCCAGCTTCTAAGGCTATATTGTCCTTGAAAATATGACATCCCACTATTGTATCCTTGTTGATATTGAACTAAATCATAGAGATATATGTTGTCCTTTACTATTGAGCATCCAAGCAACTAGTCATGTTCTTCTTTGGTAGCAAAAACTGGATTTCTTTGTCATCCAGACATCCAATCTGTTGATCATCTGCATCATTGATATCTTCATCAACAAATTCTTTCGGAAATAGAGTTCGAACAATGGGTTTCTATAATTCAAGAGATTTCTGTTCTCTAGGGTGATTCTGAGCACCTAGAGGTCTCCTGAATTTTTCTTTTCAAACTTGAGGTTGATTCTCACCTTGGGAAGGAGTCATTTTGTCCACCAATTTCTCCATGGTTTTCAACATTACATCAAAGTTTACATTAGGGGATGAAGATGACTCCTCTTTGAATCCTACTCTTTCAAATTTCATATTTTCCTTCTTTGCCAACAAATTGGCTTCTACTCCAACTGTGTTCCTCTACATTTGTTCTAGAGTAGCGAGGTTCCTTTCTCTTAGCTGATAGCCCAACTCAACATCAAAACAATCCAGAAAATGTAATAATACTAAACCAGCAGGAAGCTTAACTTCAACCAGAATAGAATTATAAATTTTACTGAATCTCACTGTGAATTCTTGTACTGATTCCCCTGGGTACCTCTTGAGTGCATTATACTCAGCTAAGATCTATAAGGGGTTTTTCTTGACCTCCAATATGGCAAGAAAACTCTGTTCAAACTGTAGTAAATTATTAATACTACCTGTGGGTAAAGGTCTAAACCATTACTTTACCTCACCTTACAGGCTTTGTGCGAACAATCTAAGCTCCACATCTTCGTGGTCAACTTCCTTCAAATCTATGAAATCATTGAGCTTGTCTACATGTTGTTGAGTTGTATAATACCCCATACCACCAAATTAAATAAGACACTTTCCATAACATGCATGGACATCTTGCAATGGACCTTGAAGTTTCAAAGGAGCATAGCTAGTGACCATTATGCTAGGTGTAGTTACAATAGGAATTTGAAAGATGTAAAAGGGAACAAAGGCCTTTTAACAGAAGCTGATGGCTTAGGACTATGAGATCCGGTAGAAAATGGAGGTGTATTTGTAACTGAAAATAATGGCATAGAATGTGGAAACTTGCAGTTGTAGTTGTGAAAGCTTGAAGTTCTTGAATTCTACATTCTAAATCCTGAAAATGGGACCAGATTTCTTGATATTGTGGTAACATCTATTTCTAGGATAAAAGGATCATTAACATCAGGCTTGAAAATTGTCAAATCTAAAACAATATCTGGAAGATAACTTTCATATTTAGATCTAAACAGGGAGTTTTCGAAGTTTTCATCAAACTGCAAATATTCAACAACTTCAATCTTCGGAGGTAATGAATTGTATCGTTCTAGAATCTTTCCCGATTTCTTAGAAATTTTCTTTCTGAACAACTTTTCCGGACTTGACAGAAATGATGGTGGATTTGGATCACGATTCCTCCGAGTATAGACACATGTATGAGCCAGAACCCAGACAATAAGAAAGATTCAAATGATAAAGTGGATTCGCTAGAGAAAACTACTTGTAGTTAAGGTCATACACAAATCTCTATTTTCTCTTAGAGATATGATCTTTAAAAAATAAAATTGTTAGGGGAAAATATTATTTTCATTCCCCGACAACAGCGCCAAAATGTTATCACTCAGGGAAAACCCTAGATGTAGGGAAAAACCCTAAGGTAACCTCAAACCACTTTTATATTGAATGTTGGGATCTCTCCGCAAAACTCAACTACTCTATTGTTACTGTAGTAGGTTCTGTAATTGAGTTTAGGTGGCCAGATTTGGGTTTACATATAAGATGGTTGGACGATCCTCAAAAGTTACCAGTGGGTATGGAATCAAACTATCAACCAAATTAAATCACATATCTAATGAGAAATTTGCACAAAGCATGGGAGTAACATGTCCTTTGACTATTTTGGTGATTTAGAAGAAAGGAGGAGTCAGAGAAGACAAAGCTGAGAAAAACAAGTATTTAATAGCTAATAAATTAAGAGAGGAGAATCACATGAAATCCAATCTCATTAAACTAACATTTCAGACATCAAAGAGACAATTAATAACATAGGAATATTGATAGGGAAATAAAACACATGAGTTTTATACTCACTGCTCATCAAACACTACAAATACTTTTAAGATTGCTCAAGCATATCGAGACAACAAGTAATTTTTCAAAAGATTTCCAACCCTTTTTCATTATTCATAAACTATCTTTATAGAGTTTCATATAATAGTTTGCAAAATAATAGAATCCTCATAATTACAATACATATATATTTAAAATATCGTTTAGGTTCATACATAAAATAAACTTAAAAAATATCTAAAGAATCCTAGAAAAATCTAGGCAAATCTCCTAATATGTAGGCAAAAATAAAGTGATATGGTGAATTGATTGGTTGGAAAATAGAGTAGGTCCCTCTATAGGTTATCATCATCGTATCAATCAAAACAGGTACCTCTGTCTACTATGTCAACATTTCTCTTGGATGCGCTCTGTTGTTCTGTTGTTTTCTGGAAAAATTACTGACAGCCGGGAGATCAACCTTTTTGAATATTGCTAACAACAGATATGTCAGCATCTCTATTTCGCCTCAAAATCGGTGATAGACATGCTGCCAACCTTTCCTGTAGGTTTCCTTTGTTGATAAATGTGTGTGGTTGTTTTCTGTCAAATTTCCGACAGGCGTGCTGTCAACATTTTCTTGCATATTTCATTTTATTAGCATTTTGCAAAATTGGTCACAGATGCACTATCAACATTTTCCAGTAGGATTCATTTTATAACCAGTATGCATATCATGTTCGAAACAGTTGATAGACACATTGTTAGGCTTATCGAAAATGTTGACAAAGTTATTGTCAACTCTTCCTGATGTTTATATTGTTGCATGCAAAAGTGGCAGCCCAACTGTCAACAAAATGAAAACTAAGTTTTGATTTTAAGCAAGTGGAAAAAAATTGTTTCTCATACCCTGGCATATTAGCTAACGGTACCTGCAGTCTCAAGTAACACATCCAACTTTTCCAACCTTTTCTTATGGTTCTGTCTAGTATCCGTGGGCTTTGCTTTGGCAGACTGTTTATTTATTTTTCTATTGGTGCTTACAGGCTTCTTCTCAAACTTTGTAGACCCTTTCTTAGATTTCACAGACTTCTTATTGATGATCAAGTCTTTTAAAGGCACATCATTTATGTTAATGACTTGCTTAGCTAACTCAGGGTTTCTTTTGAGCTTAGTATTGTACCTAAGTTTATTTGGTGGCCTAGTGTGTCTATTACTTTGTTTGAGAATCTTAGATGTTGGTGTGTTTTTTCCTTCCTCTGTCAATCATTGTTTTCCCTTCAAATTTTCAGGTGCAGTTATGTCTTCAGGGGAATTCTGTGAGGGTAGAGATGAAACATCAGTAGCAACTATCTCGATTTATGGGCCTTGAAACAATATGGGCCCTGGCTTATGAATTCGAGTACTCTTTTTTTGATAAATCCTGGGAGTCTTTGGGGCAACTGAGGTAGATGGGGCTTCAGAGTCCTCATGAATGATAAGAGTCTCAGCAGAAACCTGAGTTTGAGTTTTCTTCATCCTTCTCATGGTTTGGGGTCTGCGGTTTCTTCATCCTTCTCATGGTTTGGGGTCTGCCCCTTTTTATCTTGGCAAGTTGAGGCTGGAACCCTCCCCAGAAAAGGAAATGGTTCCAGGTCCTCCCTAGATTAGCTAAATGGCTTTCTATATGAATCTCAATCACGACTTTATGATAGACGAATTGTAATGAAGGTTTAACCCTAGCCCTATATCTAGCAACCATGTGCTTGAGGCTCTCTAGTAAATAGAAACATGGGTTAATCCTAGCTTGCCCATCTAAATGAGCCAGGAAGTAAAATTGATATAAATTGTTTCTGTTGTAACGACCTTAATAAGTAAAATAGTTCTGACAAAGTCTCAGAGGAGCATACGATTTATCTTGTAGCGAGTCCTTTCGTACCCCATCTCTCCAATTTTTTGTTCTATGCTCCTTTGAATAATTACGGGATGTTGATGTCGATCAGGATGTGACTGTAAAAATTTTGGTCTCCGTCCATGGGCAGGGTTGTAGCTTCAGAAACAGACTGCAATGTAAATTCAAAAGTTAATCCACCCACCAGTACCTAGGTGCCATCGAACCCCACTGCAAAAGATTGGGCTACCAAATCATGGTAGTTAGAACATCGATAGAAAAACTGACTCCACCCTGCGTGCTAGAACAAATGTAGGAGATCATGATAGACATCTAATAGTTCTCACGCTTTAGGTTCAGTTCGGTCTAACATGCCTCCCCTTTTCATTTTGGTTGATATTATCCACAGGATTCGATGTTGTGTCCCTGCCATGAAAACAATTTCAATGGCCAAGTGGAACTCTCAAATAATTTACCCATATAACTGTTTACAGGGCATGAGCTTTAGAATACAATGAATGTAATTATGCGTGAAGTTAAGACTTAATATCACACCTTCAAACATCATTACAGATCATTGTTCGTTTATTCCGAAGGCAATCGATCACATGGTCTCAATAATTACATTTTTAAACATGATTTAACCGTCATAGTTTACCCTTTCAATCATAGCCAGGACACATGTGTTTCAAATGTTGACACTGACATGGTCGGTACAGTCAGCATTCCAAATGTTCCAAAAAAAAAAACTTAATAGCATAAACAAATAAAACAAAAACAATGATATCTACTTTGTGAGCAATTTTCGCTTCCCAACTATATTGGGTCTTGAAATGCCATTTAGGAGCATTTATCTGTTTATTACAAATTTAAATGCTGACAATGCAGTTTTCAGCATTTTATAAAAAATTACAAAAATAATTTTTTTGATACTAACATTTATGATCAACAAAGACTCATCTGTCCATCCAATGCGAAAATGGTTTTTAGCCTGCGCTTTTGTTTAGGTTGGATAAAAGAATTTCAGATTTTAATTTTTTTTATTATAAGTATTATCGGTATTTAATAATCCCCCGGTATTTAAGATTTAATTAAAAATATTTTTTTATTATTTTTATTTAACAAAAGTTGTGATTGAATTTTATTAATGGTATTTGCATTTTATAAATAAAATATTTGTGATTATTTGTATTATTAAAAGGGTGTTTTCATGTGAATTTGTGAATAAAAGTGATTTATTTTTTAAAATAAAAAATTTTCAAAAAAATAATTTAATTATTTAATAATTATAAATTGGTAGTACGTTTTAAGTCCATGAAATATTTTTATAATATTTTTAATGGATCGTTAGAATAAAGATTGAGATTATATTCTAAATTAACTATTCCCATTTTTCTAGTTTAATTTAAATTGACTAAACATAAAACAAATTATTATTATGAACTAGTGTTATATACAATAAATTTTAATTTGTTGTTATTGTGATGTTATTAAACCATACATAATATTGTAACAAAAACTTATTTATATAAATTTAAAAATATAAAAATTTATATAAATAAAGATTATATATATATATATATATATTTATATATAATATATATATATATATATTACAACTAATGTTTAGATGTTCATGTTAAATCGACCAGATTGGATTAATTTAGCTATATAACTAACCTTCCGCCTTAAAATTTTAATTCTCACGAACCTATATTATCGTAATCATCTTTCTGGCTTACGTTAATGTCCTGTGCTGTAAACTTCTCATAAATCATTTAAATGATATCATTAACCTAATATTACCTTCTCTAAATCTGCGGTTTCTCCATGCATGCTGGCAGTGGGATGTCGTCTTCTTCGTGCAATTAAACCGTCGGATCTTTCGTTTTCTTCTGTTTACTACAAAGTTAACTCCTCGTTCCACTTTAAGAAAAAGTGTTGCATTTGGTCAATAGGGTTTTTCTTTGGTACACAAGTCACTGATAAAACAATATATATGCCAGGGACTCACTCACCCAACTACTGATGATCTTCTTCAAGGTTAATGATCCAAGCAGCAGAGCGGGAAGGATGAGAATGGCAGGATACCATTGTCTGTGTCTAATCATGTCTATTGTTTTCATTACTCATGTCAAGTATTTTGGCCAATTCCCTGCACTAGTTTTCAACGTCAACGCTCTGTCCACAGACGGAGTAGTGCTTTTAGAAATGAAATCAAGTTTTGCAGTGATTCCAGATGTTCTTCCAACCTGGAGAAACGACAGCTCTTCGGATGTCGATCCATGTCGCTGGGAAGGTGTCTGCTGCAGCTCCTATGGAGGGCGGGTCATTTCAATTTCCTTGCCATTCAGAGGCCTCTCTCGCCATCTGCCCAGCGCAATAGGCATGATGGATGCCCTGGAGAAACTCGATCTTTCGGGCAACAAGTTACGGGGCGATATTCCCATCCAGATGGGGAACTTCACACATCTTCGAGAATTCAATCTCGCCAACAATTTCTTCACACGATTCATCCATCCGCATATCGGGAACTGCAACCTTCTTACTATTATGAATATCAGTACCGACAATAATTCTGGTTTCATTATGCCTAGACTATTTAATCTAGTCAGCCTGACTATGCTCGCTTTAGATCAAAATAATCTTATTGGGGCCATTCCTTCTTCTTTCGGGAAGCTTGCTAGTGTTCAAATAATCACGACATTATCCCACTATTTCAATGGATTTTTACCGCCCGAGATTGGCAATTGCAGTCAAGTGCTATATATGTTCCTCGAAAATTCTGGATTCCAAGGAGAGATTCCATGGAAAATTGGGAATTTGAAAAGGCTTGTGACGATCTCTTTGTTCAATAATCATTTGACAGGTAGCATCCCTTCCTCTATCGGCAACTATGACAGCCTTGAATCCATTGATGTTTTTGTAGATATCACTGGTTGATATCAGACAGAAAATAAATGAATTAGAAACAAGACTGGAGGATACGCCAAGAAATAAACAACTGAATCGTTATTGAATGGATTAACTGATGATTCTTCGCTCTACTGGATTCATGTGCTCTTACATTACATATATATCATGTTACATAACTAATTATAAAACCGCCTAATACAGTTTCGCCTAACTACTGCCTAACTACAATACAGTTCAAAAAACTAACTAAAATCGTTGTCAATACTAACAAACTCCACCTTGACAACAATTTCCTAATTTCTTGCTCATGCCCATTCATCATCTTTTCTGCAAGCCAAGAGAAGCTAAGCACCACTGCAACTTCTCTACTGTCACTGGCTTTGTGAATATGTCTGCACAATTCTCTCGTGTATGGACCTTTTTAAGAGCTACTTTT
>APFE030113759.1:24337-70436 GCA_000404065.3 Pinus taeda | reverse complement strand
ACAATGTTGAAGAGAACTTCATCCGCTAAACATAGCCGGATGGTATTGAGAGCTCGGGCATCCAAGTCCTCCCAGTATGAAGTGGTCATGGTTGCAGGTTTTTTAGTCTCCCCATCCAATGCCTTGTGCAACCCTTGTTGCAAAAGCAGATCCTTAACCTTCAGTTTCCAAAGAGCAAAATTGCTCTTTCCGGTGAATTTCTCCACCTCGAATTTCGCATTCGACATCTTGGCCATTTATCCTTTCCTAGGGTTTCAGACTTTCTAGGGTTTTATATTCCTTTAAAAAACAAACTCCTTATTTCTCCAACTAAATAAAAACCCTTAAAAAAATTCTGTTCTTGTTTCTTTCCTTAAAAAATTAAATCTGTCTTCTTTTTCTTTATTCTCAATTTAAAGAACTTCTCTTTCACAGTGAAAAAAAAAAATTTCTGCCTGACTGCTTTCTGGAAAAAAATAAAACTGTTCTTGTTTGACTGCTTTCTGATTAAAAATTTCTGAGAAAAATTTTTTTCTTAACAAATACCCGGATTTTTACAGTTTTCCTCTCAGAACAGGTTCTGGCAGGATCTTCCTCTTCTTTCACGCAGGTCTGGCAGCTCCCTCTCTGCTCTAGCGCACAACACAGCACTCACTCCCAGCAATTCACCTTCAACGCAGCAGCAACATGCCCAACAAAAAAAAAACAGGCTCCTTTGCCTTCAACGCAGTAGCAACATGCTCAGGGCACAGACAGCACTCACGCCCAGCAAAAAAACGGCAGGCTCCTTTGCCTTCAAGGCAGCAGCAACACGCCCAGCAAAAAAACAAGCTCCTTTGCCTTCAACGCAGCAGCAACATGCTCAGGACACAGACAACACTCACGCTCAGCAAAAAACGGCAGGCTCCTTTGCCTTCAACGGACTTCAGCGGCTCTGATACCACTTGTAGATATCATTTGTTGATATTAGACAGAAAATAAATGAATTAGAAACAAGACTGGAGGATACGCCAAGAAATAAACAACTGAATCGTTATTGAATGGATTAATTGATGATTCTTCTCTCTACTGGATTCATGTGCTCTTACATTACATATATATCATGTTACATAACTAATTATAAAACCGCCTAATACAGTTCTGCCTAATACAGTTTCGCCTAACTACTGCCTAACTACAATACAGTTCAAAAAACTAACTAAAATCGTTGTCAACACTAACAATTTTTAACAACTCCTTACATGGGACGATACTCTGGGAGATAGCCCAGTTGGAAAATCTGAGAAATTTATGGGTTTATGACAATCATCTTAAGGCTCAATCCATGTGGGTTTTTTCGGAGCACGGCTGAAGTTGGAGGTATTTGATGCATCTAACAACAATCTGGAGCTATACCATATCAAATGACCCATCTAAAGAATTTAATACTCTTCTAAGGTCTTGGAAATTAATCCCAACCACAGCATTAAACACAGTCACAGCAACTGTTAAACACACTTTCCGCAACTATACTTGCAAAGTAGATTTTTGTGCAGGTCTTAGATTTTGTTTGCAGGATTAAAGACAGAAGTTACAAGATAACCATTGCACAACACACATCAAATAATTAAAGTCAAATGAGTATTTAATACAGAGTTGGTGAAATGAATAGTCAAACATTTATTCTACAACTCTTAACTAATCATTATGCAACACATGAGACCATTCGGCAAAACACATCAAATAATTAAAGCCAAATGAACATTTACTACAGAGTTGGTGAAATGTATAGTCAAACATTTATTCCCGGCAAGTTCAGAAAATCATTTATTATGTAATTCAGAAAATCATTTATTATGTACAATCCCCTGTGTCTTAATGTTTTGTTCAGTCATGTATTAATGTGTCAAAATTGTATATTTTGATATATATGTATGTAAAAGTCATTTGCATAGTTGACAGGGTGTAAGTTTGAGAGGAGAAAATTATGAAGCAAATTTTGGTGGGCGCTTCTTACAGAGTTTTACAAAGTGTTACTTGGATCTTACTATGTTCTACTATGAGTCATTTTTGTGTTTTTTAACCTCCTATCCAGTTGCTATTTGATTGGCCAAACTCTATTAGTGTAAAAACAAGTGTTTATACTCGCAGTTAAAAATTGTTTTGAGGGTTTTGGAGCCTAGACATTTTTGTGTTTTTTAAGCTCCTATCAGTGTAAAAACAAGTGTTTATACTGGCAGTTAAAAATTGTTTTGAGGGTGAGAAAGTTTTTTTTAACAGCAGAAATGGCAGTATCAAGCACAAGCATGAATAATTCTGGGATACCTCAATTTAATGGAAAATATTATGATTATTGAGCTATAACAATGAATGCTTTGTTTTCTTCTCAAGACATTTGGGCATTGGTGGAGAATGGGTTCCAAGAACCACCAAATGAAGCAACATACATTGCATTGTCTCAAGCAGAAAAGGATTTTTTGAGGGACAAGAAGAAGAAGGATGCAAAAGCCCTCACCTACATATTTGAAGCAGTTCATGAAAGTATTTTCCCAAGGATTTTAGTGCAAAAAAAAATTCCAAGAAAGTATGGGACATCCTACCTACCTACTCATGGAAAAAGTGAAGACAACAAAACTACAAATGTTGAGGAGAGGTTTTGAGACAATTTGTATGAAAGAGTCTCATAATGTAGACTCATTTTTCATACATGTAATTTTACTGGTTACTCAAATCAGGTCTCATTGTGAGACACTTAAGAAAGGAGAATAGTTGAGAAAGTTTTGAGAAGTGCACCAACAAGGTTTGATGTCATTATTGTGGCCATAGAAGAGACAAAGGATCTCTCACGATTTTCAGTGGATGGGCTATTTGATGCCATTGTTGTGGCCATAGAAAAGACAAAGGATCTCTCACGGTTCTCATTGGATGAGCTTCATGCATCACTGATTTCTCATGAACATGGAATGAATAGAGAAACAAACTCCTTATTGGAGCTTGCCTTCAAGACATAATTTTCTTTTGGTCAAGATCAAGGCAGAGGAAGATTAGATGCTAGAGGAAGAGGAAGAAGCCCACACAAAGGTGGAAGAGTCAACCTTTCAAGCTCAAGTGGAAGTGGCAGCAATCAAAATTGAAGTAAAGGCTAAATCCAAAATTAAGCACAAGGTCAGAGGTATGATAAATCTCAAGTTCAATGTCATTACTATAAGAAGTATGGTCACTATGCAAATGAATGTAGAAAGAATCAACATGACATAAGTAACAGACCTAGTGTAAATTTTAGAAAGGAAAATCAGAACCAAGATAGCATGTTTTTAGCTTGTAATGTAGCACAAGGAAAAAAAGTGATGTATGGTTTGGTGGAACAACCACATGAGAGGGAACATTGAAATATGTAATATTTTATGCTTGTGATATGTGGTCGTAAACATCTAATCAAAATGGCAAAATATTTGAGTAGGTGGATAGACGTGTTTATTTTGCAAAAGCACTTTAAGAATTTTTATTAAGTATCGATAATAATTAAGTGGATGGGAGAATTTCCACATAATAGTTTAGAATATTCATAGTTGTATACAAATCAATATTTATCTCCAAAGTAATTATATTATTTTTTCTCCCTTAATCAAATTGATTAATTAAAAAAATTTGGCAGATAAACAATTGTAATATGAAGTGACTTATAACATAGGATTTATGGTTTTTTGGGCATGCAGTATTAATAAGACATGGTATTGTAAAAAAACCCTAGAAATAAAAATTTCCATGATAAAATAGAAGTAAATCTCTATGATTAAAAGTCTTGACCCATGTTTTTTTTAAATATGTATATGTTTAACCTCCACATTAATTCTTTTTATAATTAATAATAAGAGTAATATAAAATAAAGTTGTAATTTAATCATCTTTTGTGATTTTTAAAATTTTAGTAACTAAAAATATATAATGACTTTAGTCATTTATATAATTTTAGTAATTTATATGAATGAATTTACTAGCCATTTAATTTATATAGTTCTCAATAGTAATTATAGTATTAACTTTTTTTTCATCTTAGAAAAGGTTGCATCTAGTTAGAAGATTTTTTTTGGTATACAAGTCACAGATAGACTAGCAATAGAATAATATATATAGTAAAATCACTTACCCAATTGGTCATTATCTTCTTCAAGATTTATGGTCCAAGCAGAGCAGGAACGATGATAATGGCAAGAGATAATGTTGTGTGTCTAATCATGTTTATTGTTTTTAGTTTTGATGTTGAGTATTCCCTGCACTCCATCATAGATAGGCTTGCAAACCACAGATGGGTCTACAAAGCATGGATGGGTCTACAAACCATTAGCGAGGAACGTTGATGCAACAACTCTGTGAATCTTAAACATTAATCACTTCAATGATAGTTGACTATTCCAACTTAAAGAGGATCTTTTGGAACATTTGGTTTTGATATCAATCTAAAAGAAAAACGAGGAAACAAAGACTTAAACACTCACAAGAATATTACATACAACTTAACAAAGTTGTTTCTCTCTAATTAGAATTTATTGAATTTCTTGAATTTAAGTGTGAGTCCAAATATAGTTAAGAATGAATGCAAATATTTAGGAGTGAATGGGATATTGTTAAGTGTAAGTCCAAATATAGTTAAGAGTGAATGAAAATATATAATTGTGAGTGGATATATTTAAGTGTGAGTTCAAGTATGGTTGAGTTAGAGCATAAATATTTGTAATTTTATTTTGCTCTCAAATATTTTTTTCGAATATATTGAGGATTTCTATAATGTAATGGAAACTTCTCCTCAATTGTAATGCAGGATTATCCTCATTCAAAATTTAACATTGAGCAATTGAGAGTTGAGTTCACTAGTGAAGGTGCTTGTAATTATTATTACTAGTAATAAAAAGAGATATTGATCTTTTCCCCGTGCCTTTCCCTAGTATACTACTGGGTTTTACATGTAAGCAATATGGAGACTATAATGAGTGGCATTGAGAAGCTTAATGGGGCTAATTTTACCCTATGAAAATATCATATGGAGGATATATTGATCATGAAGGACTAATGCTTGTTAATTGAGAGAGTAGTAAAGAAACCATCAACGATGGAAGATGAATATTGAAGGAAGCTAAACAGGAAAGCCATTGCTGCAATTCGGCAATATTTGGCAAAGAATGTGTTCTCCAATGTGGTCGAGTATAAGGCAATGGAAGTTCTATGGAAAATGTTGCATGACCTATGCAAGAAGAACATGGCAACAAAAAAGTGTTCCTGATGAAGAAATTATATAATCTCAAGATGAAGGAGACACTTTAGTTGTAGGGCACTTAAATGAATTTAATATAACTACTAGTCATATTGCATCTGTCAAAATCCCTTTAGATGATGAGATTAGATCCATGTTGCTCATGTTCTCCATGGAAGATAATTGAGAGAATTCAGCACTTGCAGGGACCCTGAAGTTTGATAATGTTAACAATAGTTTAATGAACAAGGAGCTGCAATGAAAATAAATTTATGAAAATCAATGAGGAGAACTACTAGCCTTATCTAACAGTGGATGGAAAATTGAACGTGATGGATGAGGTTGGTCAAAACATATAGGTAGTCAACGTACTTGAATGGAAGAATGATTTTCGTCATTGAGGAAAACATGGTCACATATCAAAGAATTGTTGGATATGAAAAAAAAAGAGCAAAAGGGGCAAAAGGAGCAAAAGGTGACCAACAACAACAATGAAGAAACAATTGTTGTTGCATCAGAAGGTGAGGTATTAATATTTTTTTGTCATGAAGATGCATGTCTTTATGTTTCTAATCATTATAATGATTGGGTTTTAGATTTCAGAACTTCCTTTCATGCTAATTCATGTAGAGAAAACTTTATTTCATATAAATCTAGAAATCCGGGTAAGGTTCAATTGGGAAATAAAGGTCTTTGTGGTATTAAATGAGTATGAGATGTTATAGTAAAGATAAAATATGGTTCGATTTTATTACTAAAATATGTTATGAATGTGTAGTAGTTTGGAATGAAATTGATTTCCACTATGAATTTAAATAATGAAGGATATCTTAGAGTGTTTGGCAAAGGAGCATGGAAATTTATTAAAGAGAGAATTGGTTTTCACTCAAAGGAATCAAGGTATGAAGCTTGTATCTATCTATTATATTATATATATATATATTATATAAATAATATATCCTATATATAATATATATATATATATTATATATATATATATTATATATATATATTATATATATATATATATATATATATATATATATATATATATATAATCTATTATATATATAAATTATGGTTACTATTGGAAAGGAAGGAAACTCACGGATATATGGCATAAGCAATTGGGTCACATGAGTGTTAGAGGCCTTAAAATCCTTCTTGGAAAAAATATTCTTCCAAGTTTGAAATCTCATGAACCTAATCTTTGTGAGAATTGTATATATGGTAGACAACGAAGAGTTTTATTTATAAGAGGTTGTCATGAGAGGGAAACAAATATACTAGAATTGGTATATTATGACGTGTGTGGGCCAATAAATATTAAGTCTTTAGGAGGAGTCTCATATTTTGTCACATTCTTAGATGATGCATGTATGAAGGTTTGCACATACCCAAGAAAAGAAAAGGTGAGGTGTTTGAGGTATTTCAAAAATTTCATGTTGTTATTGGAAGAGAGACTAACAAACTATTCAAGTGTTTAAGGGAAATTAATGGTGGTGAAAATTGCTTAATGCATACAAGGATTACTGCAATAGGTTCTAGATAAAGCATGAAGATATTGTCCCCAGTACTCCTCAATAGAATGGTGTTGTAGAAAGAATGAACCATACTATCATGGAGAAGGTGAGGAGTATGTTGTCCAACTCAGGATTGGGAATGTGTTTTTAGGTAAAAGCAATAAGGATGACCTGTTACCTTATAAATCAATCACCTACTACAACCTTGGATGGTGGAATTCGTGAAGAAGATTGGATTAGTAGAAAGGTAAATTATTCTCACTTCAATTTTTTAAATGTGAAGCATTTATGCATATTCCAAAAGAGAATAGAAGTAAGTTAGATGATAAATCCACGAAGTGCATTTTTTTAGTATATGTGGATGGGCTATTTTGGGTACGGTCTTTGGGATCCATTTAAAAATAAATTTATTAGAAGATGGGAAGTTATATTTAATGAGTTATAAATGTTTAAAAGGTATATAGGTGATATATAGGTAAAGAAAATTGTTAACATTCTTATAGATATCCCACCATTGCAAGAAGATGGGTAGGAAGTTCAAAAATGCATCAAACAACAAGTGGAAAATAATGCACAACAACAAGAAGAAAACATGTGGAAGACTCGGCAAGAAGTCCAACTAGAAAACACATTGCCATAATAGGTTTTGAGGTCTATGAGGACTCATAAACCTTCACAAAGATATCCACCCTCATAATATATTTTGCTAACCGATGAAGTTGAATTTGAATGTTTTGAGGAAGCTTGTAAAATGGAAAATAGAAAAGAGTGGAACAATGCAATGGAGGAAGAAATGGAATCTCTATCGAAAAGAAAAACTTGGCAAATAATAAAGCCTCTAGAAGGAAGAAACATCTTACAAAACAAATGGGTGTATAGGATTAAACATGAGAGTGAAGGGAAGAAAGAAAGGTACAATGCAAGGCTGGTGGTAAAAGGGTTTGCACAAAAGGAAGGTATTGATTTTAATGAAAAATTTTCTCATATTATTAAGATGTCGTCCATAAGAGTTATTCTTGGTTTTGATGTTGCTTTAAATTTGGAATGTGAGCAGCTAGATGTCAAGATAGCCTTCCTTCATGGATATTTGGAGGAAATTTATGTGGAGAAATCATATGGATTCAAGAATTTTTTTAAAGAGAATTTAGTTTGCAAATTGAAGAAGAGCCTATATGGGCTAAAACAGGAACCACACCAATGGTATAAGAAATTTGATTCATTTATGTTCAAACACAATTTTAAAAGATTAAATAATGGTCATTGTGTTTACATTAAGAGATATGAAGAAAGATACATTATATTATTGTTATATGTGGATGACATGTTAATTATTGGACATGATAAGAACATGATCAACAAGTTGAAGAAGTGTATGGGCAACATGTTTGCAATGAAAGATTTGGGTCTAGTACAAAAAATATTGGGCATGAGAATCATACATGATAGAAAGAAGAAAAATTTGTGGCTATCACAAGAAAAATATATTGAAAATGTGTTGGACAGGTTCAATATAAAGGATGTCACGCTAGTTGGTACACCCATTTCACCTAACACCAAACTCAATATTGAATTATGTCCTTGTGATGATAATGAGAAAGGAAAAATGAAAAGGACTCCTTATGTTTCAACAGTTTGTATCCTGATGTATGCAAGGGAATGTACCCAACTAGATATTGCACATTCAGTGTGAGTTGTAGGTAGGGTTTTACAAATCTAGGAAAATAACATTGGCAAGCGGCAAAGTGGATTTTCACGTATCTCAAGGGTACTAGTATTTTTTGTTTATGTTTTGATAATAATAATACCAAACATGAAGGTTATATAGATGAAAATATGGTGGGAGATGTGGATAGTAGAATTTCCACCATTGATTTTTTATATACTTTTGTAGGTGCCATAGTGTCTTGCGTGTCCAAATTGCAGAAGCTGGAAGATATCTCCACAAAAGAGACAGAATATATAGTTGCAACAACTGCTTGTAAGGATATTCTATGGATGTAACGCTTCCTAGAAAATTTGGAAATGAAACAAGACAAACGTGTGTTGCATTGTGATAGTCGGAGTGTTATTCACTTAGCAGAGATCCTAACATATCAATATAAAACAAAGCATATTGATATTCGATATCATTAGGTTCACCAAGTACTATATGATGGTCTACAATTGGAGAAAATGCACACAAAAGAAAATCTAGCTAATATGTTAACAGAAATATTGCCAAGAGATAAAAAGGAGCTTTGTAGAACCTTGGCCGGTCTGATACAAAGATGATGAGAGATTTTTGGGATAAGATTAGTGGCCCTCAAGTGGAAGATTGTTAAGGGTGAGTCCAAATATAGTTAAGAATGACCCCAAATATTATTTAAGTGTGAGTGGGAGATTGTTAAGTGTGATTCCAAATATGGTTAAGAGTGAATGCAAATATTTAAGTGTGAGTTCAAGTATGGTTGAGTAGGAGTGTAAATATTTTTAATTTTATTTTTGTCTCAAATACTCTTCTCGAATGTAATGAAGACTTCTAAAATGTAATGGAGACTTCTAGATTGTAATGAAGGGTTCTAGAGAATTGTTCTACAAATAAGATTAAGTTCATTTAGTGTTTAGCATTGAGCAATTGAGACTTGAGCTCACTAGCTAAGGCAGTTGCAATTATTACTGCTAGTAATAAAAAGAGTTGTTGATATTTTCCCGTGGTTTTTCCCAATACACTATTAGGTTTTCCAATAAAATTTTTGTGTTCAGTTCTCAATCATTGTTCGTTTTCCTTTGTTTATCCAAAATATTATATTTTCTGATATCTTTTCTTAACATAAATAGAGACTTTTAATAGAGACTTCTAGATTGTAATGAAGGATTCTCGAGATTTCCTAGGTTCATTCAGCATTTAGCATTAATTGAGAGTTGAACTCACTAGCTAAGGCAGTTGTAATTATTATTGCTAGCAATAAAAAGAATTGTTGATTTTTCCCATGGTTTTTTCCCAATACACTATTAGGTTTTCCACTAAAATATTTTGTGTTCAGGTTCTCAATCATTATTCATTTTCCTTGTTTACCCAAAATATTATATTTTGGGCTATATTTTCTTAACATAAATAGAGACTCGCCAAAAATAGACGAGAACAATATTTATAATACTAATTAGAAGTATGATAATTTTATTTAGCACATATTGCTAAATTTGAACTCAACTAAAAGCTGTATGATAACTGGAAATAGTTATTAATGATAAATGAATCCATGCAGGATATTTAGAGTCTATCTTTCTATTTCTGGTTTGGTAACAGAAATGTCCACAAACAAGAGAAATAGAAACGATTCGCTTACATTAGGGTGGCGGGGTGGATTCACAAACAAGGTAAGGTAATTGCTAGGCAAATAAAAAGGGCTGCTAATTGCAATCAGTAATGGCTAAAGGACTGCTAATTGCAGTCACCAATGGCTAACGTATGGATTAGCGATTGAAGGAACATTGCCATATTAAAATAGAACCTAAAGTATAGTATATGAATCACGTCAATGAGCAATTAGATGATGCCGCCCATTCTTATCAGGATAGTTTCGAAATTCAATGGAGGTCAATATTTTAATGTCGACCGTCGAATTCCAAAAATATTTCGAAATCTGTAAACAGGATAGGTTCAGATAATAATGCCTATAGACAACCAAATATGTAAAATATATTTCAGAGTCAAAGTCTCCAAATATGTGAAATCTCTTCAAACGCAAAAGTCTCCAAATATGTGAAATCTCTTCAAACGCAAAAGTAGGCATAAGCGTAGTTGTGCATCTCGTTTGTCCACCCACTAACGTCCTTATGGCTATTCACTCCAGAACTGGCGTGTTTGAAGGGTTCATAGACTTTACCTTAACTTGCGAGACTGGCGTGTTTGAAGCGTTAAACATTTGACTTCTAGTAGGAGGCGTGAACGGTTCAATCACTTTACGTCAACTTGTGAGACTTGATAACGGAGTCCTCCACCCACTAACGTCCTTATGGCTATTCACTTCAGAACTGGAGTGTTTGAAGCGTTAAACATTTGACTTCTAGTAGGTGGCGTGTTTGAAGGGTTCATAGACTTTACCTCAACTTGTGAGACTGGCGTGTTTGAAGCTTTTAACATTTGACTTCTAGTAGGTGGCGTGTTTGAACGGTTCAATCACTTCACGTCAACTTGTGAGACTTGATAACGGATTACTCTACCGAGTCCAAAATTGGCCGGAATTTGGGTAAAAAAATTTCAAAAAATCTTGTAGAGGTAGTGTTTGAATCTATTTTTGATGATAGAAATAGATTCAGCACTATCAAAAAAAGTTTAGGACACCTAAAATTTTGAAGTTTACCAACTATAACTTGGATTTACAAAAATCCTTGCGGGATTTTCTCTAAATATGACCGGAATTTCCATAACTTTCCGGGCAATTCCTCCTGCTAATTAGACTACGACCTTGTTAACTCTGTTGGCCTTCATGATACGGATGAAACGAAAAATGGCATCAACTTTGTCTCTATAACCAAGTAAAAAGTGTAACATTTTTTTACTATAAATCTAAAGTTAGTTTTATAGGATGATGATTATGGTTAAAGCATAATTACCAAGTTTCAATTCCAATAAGATAAATAATTTGATTAAAAATGTTTCATTGGATTAAAATTTATTCACTATACTCTAATTTCTTTTTTAATATATATAAAAATTCTAATATATCAAAATCTACCAAATTTAGTTTTAATAGGAGTAACGATGCTCTTGTATTGCTGCCTCTCTCTGAGGTGTGAGAAATCCATTAGGAACGCCGCTATTAAATCTGTTTAATGTGCTTTGACATCTCCCGCCCATATAATTCCTATCTCTGAGCTGTAAGAAATCCATTAGTGTTTTTTTTTTAATATTTACGAAAAGATAACGTGGCTATTAAATCAGTTTGGTTTGCTTTAACATCTCCCGTCCATATAAATATGATGCATCTTAAAACGAATCGATTTTTTTATTATCAATTTTGCGGAATTTGGTAACTATGGATTAACGTCTATTAAAACTAATTTCAATCTCTACAAAAAAATTTGCAATTTTTCAAAATCTTATTTATATGATAAAAAAGAAGGTAAAGAAGTGCATCAAGATCACTATACTTGGGCTGACTTAACAATCAAGAAGATTGGAAGTGTGGCTTAGGTTAGGGAAATGAAAAAGATGTGATTGGCTTAGGTTAGGGAAAGGAAGTGTTTTTGACCTTCCACCTTCTTAGTATGGCGAAGCTGACAAATTCTATCGTCTTAGGGAATCTTGGGAGTAGACCATCTCCTGGTTTCACTACAAAGCTCATAAGAAATAGTTCTTATCTTAGCGATGTTCATTTTTTTCTTAGCGCTGGTCAAAACAGAGAGATAAGTCTAGTTATCAAGGGTGAGGTTGGTCACCTCTTTATAGTATCTTAGCTTCCTTTTACCTTCTCCTTATCATCCCACAATTTATCCTTAAATTTGGGGGTAATAGTATCTTTGACGCTATCCTTGCTTCCGATGGTGATTTCCTCCTTGGTCCCCCAATGGTTGAGCCAAGACTGGGCATCTTTATACCACCCACCTTTCCTCCTTGGTCCCCCCATGGTTGAGCCAAGACTGGGCATCTTTATACCACCCACCCTTGAGACGAAGGTGGGGGTTTAGACTAAAGTTGGAAGCAATCTTGAGAAGGCTCTTGTATTCCATGGTGTAAAGCTTCTTCTTATATATCAAATACCTAAACATAGTCGTGCTTTCCATCGGGGAAAGGCCAACTTCCATCATTAGGATAGGATAGGGAGTATTTCCCTTGATCTTGAGGTTATAGGTTAAGAATTTCTTTTGAACCACTCAATCTTTCTCCAGGAATCTTTGGATATACTGCAACCTCAAACTTCACATCTGCATGGGGTGAAGAGAGTCTCAAAGAGGAACCTTTTTTTACTTCTTGACTCCAAATACAAAGATCGACAAACTTACAATTGTTTTCAAGATAATAATAATCTTTCCAACCTCCAATAATCCTTTTCTCAATGCTAAATTTTAGTTGAGCTAATGAGGAATGTATATACCCAAATATTTATAAGAAAAAACTTGCTTTAAACAATAGTTATCATAGACGAAATTACCACAAACGATCTTTTTGTATTTAATTATCATGACTTTAGTCTTGTCCATATTAATTATCATACCCATCATAAAAGAGTGATCATAAAAAATCTTAAGCTTCTTGTCTTCATCATAACAACATCATCAACATAAAATAATAATATAATAATAGTTTAACTATATATAATATTATTTAATAAAAAAATAATATTTTTTATTAATAAATAATATTTTAATTAATTAGCTTTCCATTTTAAATTTTGAATTTTAAGTCAATATATTTCTATAATTATCTTACTTACTATTCTATATTCATCATAAACACGTTCATCAACTATTTAAATTTTATATATCTTTTCTAAATCTGGGATATCCCATTCATTATTGCCTCTTTTCAAGTCTTTGGTATTTCCATCCATCCATAGAGTCGTTGTGCTAATGTCTTTGGTATTTCCATCCATTCATAGAGTCGTTGTGGTAATTTCATAGGATAAAGGAATTTTTCGTTGTGCTAATGTCTTTGGTATTTCCATCCATTCATAGAGTCGTTGTGGTAATTTCATAGGATAAAGGAATTTTTCGTTGTGCTAATGTCTTTGGTATTTCCATCCATTCATAGAGTCGTTGTGGTAATTTCATAGGATAAAGGAATTTTTTTTTGGTTAATTGTTAGGAGTGTTTATTTCAGAAAAAGAATTTTAAAAATTTTTATGTGAAGGTAGGGAGTTAATTTTTGAAATATTTATAAAAATATATAAAATCAACATTTATTTTGAGATATTAGTTTTTTTTTAATTAAATGATTAATTTAAAAAAAGTTAAATATTAAATAAATTATGATATTTTTTTTAGACATATGGTATTCATTAAACCATGATATTGTAACAAATACTTTACTTTATTAACAATCTCTATAATAAAATAGAATATACATGTATTTTTTTAAATATATACACATATTACGTATAAAAGTTAGATTTTAAATTTTTAAAATTGAATAACTGGGAAATATATATATTGAAATAAGTATTTTGATATTATGAATTCATGCTTATTGAATTAATCGGAATGAATTTAGGTGCCATTTAATTTATTTAATTAGCATATTAATTCATTAATTCTCCCGCGTTGCATTATATAACTGCCCATAGTAATTACAATATTAACGCTTCCTTTCGCCTCAAAAACTGTTGCATTTGGTCGAAATAGAAATAGTTTTTCTTTGCTACACAAGCCACAGTCTATGTTTTTCTTTGGCACACAAGCCACAGATAGACCGGCATACATACCAGCCACAGGTAGAACAGTTTATATACCGGACTGACTTACCCAATTGGTCATAATCTTCTTCAAGGTTAATGATTCAAGCAGCAGAGCGGGAAGGATGAGAATGGGAGGAGATAATGTTGTGCGTCTAATTATGTTTATTGTTTTCATTACTCATGTCAAGTATTTTGGCCAATTCAAGTGCGTTAAGGCTCTGTCCACAGACGGAGTAGCGCTTTTAGAAATGAAGTCAGCTTTTGTAGTTACTCCAAATGTTCTTCCAACCTGGAGAAACGACAGCTCTTCGGATGTCGACCCATGTCGCTGGGAAGGTGTCCGCTGCAGCACCTATGGAGGGCGGGTCATTTCAATTTCCTTGCCATTCAGAGGTCTGTCTGGGCATCTGTCCAGCGCAATAGGCATGATGGCTGCCCTGGAGAAACTCGATCTTTCGGGCAACAAGTTATGGGGCGCTATTCCCATCCAGATAGGGAACTGCACACATCTTCGAGAACTCAATCTCGCCGACAATTTCTTCACAGGATTCATCCCTCCGCATATCGGGAACTGCAGCCTTCTTACTGTTATGAATATCAGTACCAATAATATTTCTGGTTTCATTCCGCCTGGACTAGGTAATCTAGTCAGCCTGACTATGCTCGCTTTAGATCAAAATAATCTTGTTGGTGCCATTCCTTCTTCTTTCGGGAAGCTTGCTAGTGTTCAAATAATCACGACATTCTCCAACTATTTCAATGGCTCTTTACCGGCCGAAATTGGCAATTGCAGTCAGCTACAACATATGTTCTTCGAAAATTCCGGATTCCAAGGAGAGATTCCATGGGAAATTGGGAATTTGAAAAGGCTTGTGACGATGTCTCTGTTCAATAATCATTTGACAGGTACTATCCCTTCCTCTATCGGCAACTGCGGCAGCCTTGAATCCATTGCTGTTTTTAACAACTCCTTACATGGGACGATACCAGGGGAGATAGCCCAGTTGGAAAATTTGAGAGATTTATGGGTTTATGACAATCATCTTACGGGCTCAATCCCTGCGGGTCTTTTCAGAGCACTGCTGAAGTTGGAGGCATTTGATGCATCTAACAACAACCTGACTGGAGCTATACCATATAAAATGGCCAATCTGAAGAATTTAATACTCTTCAACGTCCATTTTAATAATATGTCCGGGCCGATACCCTCATCTTTTGTCAGTCTTACAAGCCTAATGATCGTAGATTTATCATTCAATAAGTTTGAAGGCACCTTGCCTCAAGGACTTGGCCTTCTTCCCAATCTGACAAGGTTGTCTCTCAGTAACAACAATTTCGTAGGTCCGCTGCCTCCTGCGCTTGGGACCTTCAGCAACCTCGAGGCTTTTGATTCATGCTCCAACGGACTGAACGGATCCATTCCTTCGGGGTTATGCAGCGGTAAGTCGTTGACCCGGCTAGCCATGTTCGACAATCGGCTCGAGGGGAACATCACCGGCCTTCTACAGGACTGCGTCTCACTACAACGCGTCAGGCTGCAGAACAACCTCTTCACGGGCTTCATACCAAGTAATATTTCTATGCTCTCGGCCTTGTATTACCTTGAGATTTCTTACAACAGCATCCATGGAAGTATACCTGCTTCCATTGGACGGTTGCAGAACCTTACAAATCTCTTATTTGCCCACAACAATCTCAGCGGTGCCATTCCTCCCGAGATAGGAGAGTTGAGAAATCTGGGAAAGCTCAATTTTAGCCGCAATAATCTCAGTGGAGCCATTCCACCAGAAATAGGGAACTTAATTAATTTGGAGGTTTTAGATTTGAGTGGAAACTCGATGGAAGGAAGCATACCAGCAGCCTTGGGCCATCTTATGAATTTGTCCACACTAAACTTGAGTGTAAACGCATTAACAGGAAGGATCCCCAGTTCCCTGGGCTATTGCAGACAATTAAGCGAACTATACCTGGCTAGAAATAAATTGAGCATGACCATTCCTTTGGAGTTGGGAATGCTTGCAGCCAGTCTCAGATATGGGTTAGATCTAAGCTGGAACACTCTATCGGGATCTCTTCCTCCTGAGATAGGCAGCTTCACGTTCCTTCAATCGTTGGACGTCTCCCATAACCACCTCTCCGGCAATATTCCTCAATCTATCACAGGCATGATTAGCCTGGATCATTTTAACTTCTCTTTCAACTTATTTAAGGGGGAAATTCCTTCATTGAGAGCATTTTTACTAGGCCCGCAGAATGCTTTTGACGGAAATCCAGGCCTTTGCGGACCCCCGACAGCGATGAATTGTTCAGAATCAGAAGTGGCAAGTAAAAGGAAAAAATTAAGTGCAGTGGGAGTGGCAGGGATTAGCGTTGCTTGTATCGCGACCGTAGCTATATTCATCCTCACACTGACATACGTGATAAAAGTGTCAAATTCGAAGATTAGAAGAGATGTCGAGCATGCTGAAACGGCTATTTCTTCCGGAGATGGGCGAGGTATAATCAAATACAGAGAAATAGTAGAAGCTACCGACAACTTCAGCGATGAATACCTCGTCGGGTCTGGCTCATCCAGCATGGTCTACAAGGTGACGATTCCAGGACAAGACAAAGCCCTTGCAGCCAAGTGCTTAAATCCAGCAAATCGTCGTCTCGACGACAATCGGTATCGCAGTCTGAGGAAAGAGATCGAAGCTTTGAAGAACGTCCGTCACAGAAACATTCTCTGTCTTCGGGACCTGATAACTACACGTGATGCAACAGTTCTTCTATGCGACTACATGGTCAATGGATCGCTCTGGGAATTTCTGGGCGGCGCATCGAAACCCAATCAGAAGCTGGACTGGAGGACACGGTATAACATTGCAGTTGAAGTGGCAGAGGGACTTAAATACTTACATCACGACTGCGAACCTCCAATCATCCACTGCGACATAAAGTCTGCCAATATATTGCTGGACCATGAATATGTGGCTCACATCGCTGACTTTGGACTTGCCAGGCTATTGAAAAATCCATCAATAGATTCTGAATCAAGTTCTTTCTTTGGTGGGACTCATGGCTACATTGCTCCAGGTACTAAATTTCCATACATTTCTTTTTATAAAACAGAATCATGCCCATCAATTTGCTGGTGTTATGAAGTCTAGTTGCAGACATAATTATCATATCCCATGTCATGCTAATACCTAATACTACATGCAGAGTGTGGGTATGGCGTGAAGGCATCGACGAAGCAAGACGTGTATAGCTTCGGAGTGGTGTTATTAGAGCTGGTAAGTGGAAAGCCCCCCATTGTAGAGGAGGACGATCAGAAATTCGTACATCTGCCTGCATGGGCTGAGAGGCTCACGAAGGAAGGAAAAATGGATGGAATAATTGATCAGGATTTGAGAAGTGGTGAGGGTGCTTGTTTACATAGTAATATGAAAGATGAAATGGTGAAGATCATTGAGATTGCCTCATTCTGCACTCGATCTGCTCCCAGGCTCCGCCCGCCTATGAACGTAGTTCTTGACATGCTTCTTTCACCCAACATAGACCGGGTCATCGATCATGGGCATCTTTAAGTCGCATCTTTAAGTCCATTGTAGATTCTCCAAATATTATTAGGGAATCTGACGAACATAAGTCCATTGTAGATTCTCCAAATATTATTACTGTAGATTCTCCAAATATTATTACGGAATCTGACTAACATAACCGTGGCCAAAAAATTGGTGGCACCCCTATCCGTCCGATTCTCCCCTATCCGTCCGATTCCAATATTCAAAGGATCTGCAATCGACTGAATCTCAAGGCGATCTCATTGAATGATAATATATAGGGCATCAATAATATTTCTAGGCAGGACTTTCTATTTCCAAAAAAATAGTTGGAAGGCATCAACACTATTACTTCGAAGGACTTCCTATTTCCTGAATGTAGCGTTTCTGTTTCCGTGGACATTTTCAAATTTCAAATTCTCGTTTTTACTGGTTAACTGTTAGTAATTATCATATTTTTTTTTTTAATGTATCAACTATTCTCAATCTAATATGGTATCACAGGGAACTTTATTACATTTCAAGAAATATCATAGTTATGATAATGGTATATTTACAGTTTTATATGGTATAATAATTGTAGTGATGGGAGTGGTGATTATATTATTATGTTATAGGTGTTATTGAATTTTTGTATATTGATTTTTCATTTTGGAATTAATTAAAGAAGTTTGGTACATTTTAATTCGTTTTCAATAATAATTCTTTGTTTTTTTAAATTCGAGATTATGTTATTCATCGTTATACTTTTATTTTTATTTAATTTAATTATAAATTCACTATAGAACATGTTGATAGTCATTTTGATATAATAAAAAGTGGATTTAGTATCCTATTTTCACTGTTTTTACAAAATATTGGCTATTAGTAATTCTTATCAACAATTTTGTTATAAAACCTGTTTAAAATTGTTTTTGTTTGGTTAAGAATTTATTTTCCTCATAATATAATAAGTTTAAAAAATTAAGATCTCGAGGTTTCTATTAAGAATGGAAACCAGATCACCAACTTAATAATTTCAAGTATTATGATTTTCCTTGAATGATAATGATAAGTTAACCTAGATTAAAAAATAAAATAATAACAACAAATAATAATAATCATCCACACTATTAACATTCTCCTGTTTATATATATATAAACTATCATTTTGAATAATAATGATAAATTAACCTGGATTAAAAGATAATAATAAAATAGCAAATAATAAGAATAATCCGCACTATTAATTTGACACCCGAGTTATACGCATTTTCCTGTTATATATATATAAACTATCATTTTGATTATTAGTGTTAATACAAAGATCTAAATTGTTATGAAATTGTTACGCGTTGTACATTCCTGTTAGAAATGTCTTTGGGTAGTGGGCAGAAGCAGTCCCCCTAATCCCATGTCATTGTGAATCGTGAATCATTTGGGCAGACTCTTAGAGGCCAAACCTGCAAAATAAAATCTCTCTGAAAGTACAGCAATAAGAAAGGTCTGTAAGCGGAAAAAACTGTGGCCTTCCAACTCAACGCACATTTAAAGCCTCTTGCGATCTCCTTTAGATATGATTCTTGGCCAAGTTTCTGCCCTACAAAAGGCCCAACCAGTCAAACAGAAAAAAGAACTGTCTGACCTACCAACATCCATGGGAGAGCTCAGCTTGAAGCTAACTTTTTTTTTTTCACACTAATCATTCTAATGTTTTCAACCTTTCCATTTGTTGGATCGCTGTCGACAACCCTTCCTGATTCTTGGAACCTCTGTTGCAGCGATGATCATTCTAACCAATGGATCCATGCACAATGTCTGTATTCCTGAAAATTTGGTGATGTTGAGCTCTTGCACCGGTGGAAGTTATATATGTTTGTGGTAATAGAAATATCATCCATGCGTCTAAAGTTCCTGTCGAAAATGTCAGAACATAAATATTTCTAATGGCATTCGCTCATGGCTAATCTATAAATGCTCATGGCTAATGTCTGTATTAACAATTGCAGGAACATTACCATATTAAACGAACCTCCCCTTCGTTAGATTGACACCATGAACACTATTCTCAGCTAAATAAATTCCGTTACCGAGCAATCAATACAGTATGGATGTGAAATCTATTTCCCAGGGTTAACGAACGAAAAAAATTATTTAATCGGAAAAAAAAATATGTACCCAAATAATAATTTAGAAAATTTATTCCAATCCCAGATTTAAGTAGAAAACCTCATTTCTGAGAAAACCTTATTTCACTTGTTTCATTCTTTCGCACCTATACATTTCTATTTTTTTAATTCACACCCTTATATATACAAATATTTCATTATAATACCACCAGCCCAATATCATGGGTTGTGAATACCATGGACACTGCATTGCCTAACAATCTCCCACTTGAGCCCAAATAGAAGCTTGAGTGAATATTTTTTCCATTGTTTTCTCTTCTCGCCACTAAACCTTTCCCAAGATGCATTTTTATCACGTTTGCATTATCTAGCCAAGGTTCTACAAAGTTCTTGTTTATCCCTTGGCAAAGTCTTCTATTAAAGCTGGATTTTCTGTAGTGTGTATTTTCTCCAATTGTAGTAGCCCATTTTCTGTATTGTGCATTTTCTCCAATTGTAGTAGCCCATCATTTAACACTTCACTAATAATGTGCTTTGTTTTAGATTGATACGCCTTGGTTTTTTGCTAAATGAATAGCACTCTCACTATCACAATGCAACAAATATTTATCTTTTTTATTCCCAACTCTCCTAAAAATCATTGCATCCACAACATCATCCATGTGCTTTGTCTTAGATGATATGTTGGGTTTTTTGCTAAATGAATAGCCCTCTCACTATCACAATGCAACGAATATTTATCCTTTTTTATCCCCAACTCTCCTAAAAATCATTGCATCCACAACATCTCTTTGCAAGTTTCTATGACAATGATGTATTATGCCTTTGTTTTGGAGAGGGCCAGTACTTTCTGCAATCTGGGCATCTAGGATATTCCTGCTCCTACAAAAGTACATAAATAACCAGTGTTAGACTTTATAGAATCCACATCTCCAGCCATGTTTACATTTGTATAACCTTCAAGAACAACATTGTTATTACCAAAACATAAACAATAATTATTGGTACCCTTAAGATACCTCAAAATACACTTTAATGCATGCCAATCTTGTTTGTTTAGATTTGCAAGGAACCTGCTCACTACTCCCACTGAATGTGTAATATCTAGACAAGTGCATACCATGACATACATCAACCTACCAACAGTTGAAGCATAAGGGATTTTACTCATTTCCTCCTTCTTCTTGTCATCATAAGGGCCCAAATCAACACTAAGTTTAAAGTGTGATGCTAGGGGTGTAACCACTTCTTTGGCATCCTTCATATTGAACATGCATAACATATTTTCAATATATTTTTCTTGAGATCAAACTCATACGCATGTCTCGGACATGCCTAACCTGCTTCAACATAATACCTTGGCCATCCTACATGTACTTTATCATGATCAACTTCTTCATATGTAACAAAATTATTTTTACATGGGTCCCATGGTGAGATGCTCCAAAGCCAAGTACCCGATCAATGCTACTACTAGAAATATATAAACATGCTTCTTCTACTAGAACAATTAATAAAAAATCACTTTCAAAAGCTACAACAATAGTCTCACCTTCCTTTGTGTTGCTAGATTTTTTATTTGAGTTATTTTATTTTTGTTCCTTCTACTCCTTCTATTCTTTCTTCCAAAACTAACAATCATTTCTCTTGTTTCCTTCTCTTCCACAGTGAAAACAAGTGATTCTTCCTATTCTTGATTTCGATCTACCTCTCGATTTTGAACACCCCTATCTACCGCGGTCAATTTTCCTTCTGTGATCAGATAAGACTAGAGCTTCTCCTCCCTAGTTTTCCGCAATTGATTTATGACACAACTCCTTGTTCATTAAATTACTACTGACACCATCAAACTTTAGGATCCCTACAGGTGCTAAAGTGCTAATAACTACTATAAAACTCTCCTAGCTATCTGGCATAGAGAATAATAATAAAATGACTCTAATCTCGTCATCCAAAATAATTTTCACATAGGCAAGTTGAATTTTCATATATTAAAGTTGCTCAAATCCCAGAGGTGCAAAAAAAAAACAAGTAAAGAAAAAATTGTCTAAGCTACCAACATCCATGGGAGAGCTCAACTTAAAGCCAACTTTTCAATTTTTCTAACATCAATCATTCTAATGATTTTTACTTTTCCATTTGTTAGATCGATGTCTACAACCCTTCATGATTCTTGGAACCTTTGTTGAAGTGTTGATGATACAAAACAATGGATCCATGCACAATGTTTGTCTTCTTAACAATTTTGGTGATGTTTAACTCTTGCACCCATCAAAGTTATATATGTTTGTGGTAATAGAAATATCATCGATGCATCTAAAGTTTCTATTGTAGATGTGAAAACACAAATATTGCTAATGGAATTCGCGAATGGCTAATGTCTAATATTTCTAATGACTAATGTCTATATTAACAATTGTCGGAACATTACCATATTAAACCAGGAAACTCCCCTTGATTTGATGGACACAACAAACACTATTCTCCGCTAAATGAAATTTGTCACTAAGAAATTCATACGGTACTTTTCCATTGGATGACACGTGGATGTAATTATTTTAAAAGTACAAATACTCCATGACAAATGTGAAATCTATTTCCAAGCCATGTCTCCATATAATATATGAAATAAATGATCGTGCTAGGTAAAACATGATGATTGTAGGCAGCATTGTGGTGAATGTTTATACATTAACGAATGTTGTGAAATCTAATTATTTAAAAAGTTACTCCAAGCCATAGACTCCATGAAGCTCGATTACTAAAAGAAACCCAATGAGTTTTATGGTTTGAATTTCTTTATCAAAATATTATAAAATACTCAATGAAGAGAACGTATGTACTTTGTAAATCTCCAGGCACATCAGAATGTAACATGGATAGGCCATAGATGAGGCCTAACCACAGGTCAAAGAGGGGAGGCCTAACCATAGATCAAAGAGGGGGCATAGGATTAAGCTTGGACTTCCACCATACATGTAGATCTCATTTAAGAATATAGACTCTAGTGGCTCCCATTGAGTGTGTTTGCCACACATTCATTCATTCCATGGTTTCTTTAAAGATATAGACTCCATTGGCTCCTATTGAGTGTGTTAGCCACTATCCGTTCATTCCTTGGATTCTTTTATTTCAGTTGTGTTCGACAAAGAAGAACATATTATGTTTACTTTTTAATTTCTTATCCTTCTTCCATCTTTAAGCACATAAAATATTGTACACATATCAAAATTTCGAGGCTTAGCATGGATGATAGCCTTCTTCACTAAATGGTAACATCCTCTTCAAAGCTCATGGTGATGGTGATGCCTCTTCCTCTTATTATAGTGATCCCATCTCTCTAGTGATTAGATAGACAAACAAACTACTACAAACACATATCAACGGTTCACTATCTACATATAATCTAATCATCTAACCTAATCTACTCTCCAGCTAGCTTAACCCTCACATCTCTCCCTTAATGCTCAAGTCTCCTATGATGGAGGTAAGCCTAGATACCATATTATAAATGTGGGAGAGTAAACACGTATTTACACAATGAAATAATTTATAAATATGGGAGAGTAGACACTTATTTACACACAATAAATAATATGTTGAGTGATCTATAAATTTAGTGAAGCAAACTACACTTATATACAACACGCTTTTTTCTTAATATATAAAAGATACCTTGATCACACAATTAACTAATCAAGTGAATATCTCAACCACACACCAATGTAGGAAGCCAATTCGTGGAAAATAACTCTCAAATCAATTAGATCAAATCACTTCCTAAATACTATGAACAAACTCTTCTCATAGAGGAGCATGATCTAATAATGGCCAATAATATTAACAATCCAAAAATAGGATTACACTTGAGACAAGTGGGAGTTACATAATCCAAAAATTCCAAGTAAGATAGATAATTGCATAGATATTTGATGACACAATCTTACTAGCAATTCCTTCATGAGATTCATCAATTCAAATATCATGAATTTTAGCCTTCTTGTATTTTGAATATCAATGCCATCAATATTTCTAGTTTCATTCTACCCAAAAATATTAATGTAGTAAGACTGATGATGCTCATTTTACATAAACATAATATTATTGGTATCTTTCCTTCCTCTTTTAGGGTTCTTGGAAGTATTAAAATAACCATAGCATTCTCCAACTATTTTAAAGGCTTTTTGTTGCCTAAAACTGGTAATTCCAATCGACTGCTACATGTTTTCTTCACAATCTATGGATTGCAATAAGAGATTCCATGGGAAATTGGGAATTTGAAGAGGATTGTAATGATGTTATTGTTCAAGAATCCTTTGGCAAGTACTTTATCTTCTTCTTTGGGAAACCAGAACAACTTTGAAACCATTTCTATTTTTCACAACCTCTTACATGGTATGATACAAGGGGAAATAGCCCAACTTGACATGCCAAGAAATTTATGGATTTATGAAAATCATCTTACTGTCTCAATCCTTGTGGGATTTCCCAAAATACTACTAAATTTGGAGGTAATTGATGCATATTGTAATGACATGACCAAAGATATACCATATGAAATGGAAATTTTGAAGTATATAACACTCATGGAGTTTGGTTTTAATAACACATATTATTCGATCTCCTCATCATTTTCGTATATTACAATCCTAATGATCTATTGGCGGTGATGGACCCACCAACATGTCAGGGGATCTCTCCAGTAAGAACTCCCAACTAGACCTCATACCATTTTGTGTAGGAGTCCTAGAAGTGGGTCATATGGTATCACCTTGACCGCGGTTGCGTGTAGAGGCAAGTAAGATGTCCCTGTTGGTAGCAAGCGTGTGACATGCGTAGCAAGCCAAGGAAGATGTATGAACGGTTCTATCACATGGAAAGTGAGGTGAGTGCGCCACTTGGAAACATGTGAAAGCATGCAGCTAAGAATGGAACACACGAGTAAATATGCATCACAAACTAGAAAGCAAGTAAGCTAACAATCCAAAGTGATGGTTAAACAAACATCACATCTTAATAAGTTTCACACATACTTATATAGAACGAGTCCATACATGCAAGCATAAGAAAACAAATACATATATCATTAGAGTAAACAAGATATTTAAAATATAATAACAACATATGCATGAAACATGTTGGCTCTGTTATATTAAGAAGTGAAAGTTCCAATCATACAGTATAACCATGACCGACCACTAGTCCCGATAACGGAACGTTACAGCCACTATCACCTGTTTTTCCAAAGAGATGTACTAGGTCTACATTGTGCAGAAGCCAAGGCTCATTACAATATTGTCCAAGCTTTCTCTAAGATACTCCTACCGGAAGCTTGACTGACCAAAAGCCTCTACAATGAGTTATGAAGTACTATATATAGCAAAGGGTGGGGTGACCCTTGACATTCCCCTTTGTGATTGTTCATTTACCCTCATGACTCTTCAACTACTCTATGATTGTTACATTCAACTATCGACAATGGAAATTCCACTTGACAAGATGTTACATACAATCTCCACATGTACCCATGTGAGACAAAATAGGCTTGAGTGAGCCATGCAAGACATCACTAACACTCAGACAGTTGTGGTAAGACCAACTCTTCGACATCCTTATGATGGTCGACAATAGTGAACTGATGCCAATCTTGGTCGTTCGTGATGGTGTACGTTGCAAACTCTTGTCTCCGTTGTATCTGGGTACACTGATATGGCTCCTCTATCCAACTCATCCGATAACATGTGCATCATCATATTGAGTGCAGTTGGACCAACAACATACTGCTGCATAGTATGTTGGTGACCATACGCATCGACTTGTTGAAATACATGTTCAGCTCCAGTCGGACTTGCTTCTTGTCTTCCCCTCGGTGAGTGTGCCAAATGGGTGGGATCACATGTGTGCACACAATGACATCCATGCTCCTGAATACCCTTGCATGCGATCGATAGCACTACTCACCCTATCTACTCCATATCGGCTGTTGAATAGATCTATAACATGTATGGGCACAATTTCATTAGTCCGTGGATGTTGCGCCTCCTTCTGTACCTGTTCCTAATGCAACTCCTTCTCTCATCTATGAAGCTCCTGTTATTCCTTGAGTTTTTGCTTCAGCACCTACAACTCCTTCTATGTTTCTCTCCCTACCTTTGCGTGATCTTCTTGTCATGCCGTTGCCTCATAGCCTCAATATTCAAAGATGATTTCATCACAAGTGGATATGCTTGAGCTTGCAACTTTGTTCCGCCTCTGCACTGTCAACAACCCTCCTCTTGCATTTGTCGCATGCAGGTGTGCTACCTTTTGGTGCTGCTGATGGTGCTGCTCGCTGTGACACCGTTGCCATTTCACCTTCATATACATTTGATCGACTGCATCCCTAGTTGTTCTCTGAATGGTGTATTCGACTCTGCTCTTCTGGAAGCCATTGTACCTATGTTGTTGAGAGGCAGAGGAACACATATGATACTTGGAGACATAGAAACACTCATGACAAGAAATTTGTCAGTCGAAAACCAAAAAAACTGGAGGACTGACGACCTGTCTCTCAGTAATTGTAATAGTCCTTTCTTGTCACCCCTATATTTTGTAAACATAGTTGTGTACTGCTAGCATAAGAGCCATGATTGGATGAGGTAGTTACATTTTAAAATAAAAAAAATTAAATGTAAATTTAATTGTTGCACTGAAGTAGAGGATGACATAGATCCATGGCTCCAAGGGAAGAGGTAGCTCATTTGTTTGATAATCCACAATACCACCTAAGTGTTATTTCCAAAGTCAGTTATGAATCAATCAAGATACCACCACCTAATAGTAGTTATGAGATTATATGTGAGCGATGAAGGGCGCAGGATGGTGCCCATCCCCCTCGAAGATCAGGGAGATACTATGCAGGATGACTCTTCATAAAAGGAAGAATTACCAAAAATAGAGAAATATGAGGGGAATAGAGAAGAACATGAGTAGAATAGCGAACTAATAAGTGAGAGATATAACTGCTTCAGGAAGACAAAGGTAGACAGAGGAGAATGGGTAGGTGCAACAGAGAGATCGTGAGGAGCTACAAGAGCTAAATAAGATGACCAATATATACTAGAGTTGTCACTAAGCCGGTGCTCAGAGGTCTTGGATGTTAATATTTGTATTTCTTTGTGTTGAGACCACTAGACTGTGTGTTTAAGCCTAAGTTGTCAGCAGGAGGATTAGTGGATGACCAAATCACTATGGTGCTTTGTATATAGATGATGAACCACCTATACATGGCATTCTGAGCCACTGTGGTGCTTCCCAAACAGTTGCTAACCACCTGGATAGTAGGCTGCAAACCCTTATGGTGCTTTTTATTAAAAGGAAATTGTTAACCATCTAAAAAGTGCATTCAAAATCTTGGATTGAGAAATACCTAATCTAGACACTAGGTGAAGCCTTGTGAATGGACTCAAGAGAGTAAGTGAGTCAGTGTGGTGCTTACTTTCAAAGAACAGTTGATAAAACATCTAGATAATGAACTCGATATTTGAATGCCTACCAAGCCTTTGGTGTGAAGTTTCCCTTGACCGAACATTCCCTCATACTTTGGATCCATCTCGAGGGTTGTTAGTTACAAGAAAGGATGCAGTGTAGCTGGGCTATGATTGGGTGGAGAGTGGAAGTCCCTCCTTCAGTTGCAAGCCATTATAATATATTTAGATAAGTACATAACATATGCATATTTGAATCACAACCTACAAAATCCTTGTTATGTTAGTCACTATGGTATGGTCTTGTTCATGTTTAAATGCTTAAATATTTTGTTACAATCACTTCTAGATATCTTGTATGTTTGTGATTTCAGTGAACAGTTTCACCATGGAGCTACTACCATACTCGTAATTTATAGTCTACCTTATGTGCTATGATCTAAGTTTATACATGCATTGTGTTGGAAGGTGTTTACATATGAATATTGTGGTAACTTGTGAGTTCTACACAATTTCTTTATTGTTATGACTTTGGTCTATAAAAAATTAAAATGTTCGCAACTTCATAATATAGAGATATAGAAGCTAAGTCTACATGTCAATGGGTTGTAGCCCCACAATATTTGTTGAGGGATCAAGGTTTAGGGTTAGACCATTCTTTTCAAGAATTTTGGCTATTGGGCTAATCCCCCTTCCCTTTGAAGGTTTATGTAATCCTCCTTTCCTTAGTGCATGGGAAGAATTCGAGAATTTGGAAGTCAGTGTCGTTAGGAGGAAGTTACTGTGGGAATGGCTTGGATTTATTCACACTTGGATTTCCCCTTGGTTTCACTATATCTGAAGGTTCAAAAGACCAAGGGTTGGTGAGGGTTGCGCCTTTGTGTGGGCCTAGATTTTCCCTTGGCCAAATTTCACATTACATATGATAGTTGAGACATTCAGGGGTGGAAAATGATTCCCACTCCTTGGGATTCCAGATAATTATAGGCCTATATATCAACTTCTTTAACCTTTGTGTAGTACCTACAGTGCATAATAATTTTGGGACCCATGTTTATTATTTTGCACAAGTAATAGATCCAAGGTTGGCGAAAGTTGTTCACCTTACCAGGACCTAGATATAGTGTGATTCAGTGATTATTCTAAATACCGGGACACTAGCCCACTAATGGAACCATGTCATAAAGAAACCCGTCACCGACCTATTCAAAGGTACGAGGATTTGGGGGTGTCCAGTGATTGCACAACATGTAGGCCTAGATTTGACTGAGACTAGATACACTTGTGAATGGTGAAGGGCTTTATGGATCCCATGTTAAGATGGCATGATAGTGCCATGGGTGTTAGGCGAGGGGCATGTGGATGCCACACGGTAGTATAATGGTGACATGGTAGGGTTTAAATGGAAAAAATTCTAATAGGTTTAACTCACAATCTGAAATTCGGATTGAGGTAAAATTTATATAATCTAAAACCTCTCAACAAGCTAAACATGATGGAAATATCTGAATTAAATTCTACATACTTGACATAAGAAGCATTTTGTAATCCCATCTTCAAATCATACCTTGGGGGTCGAGTTAAAGAAAGTATGTAAAAATTATCATGGCCTGCAACATGAGGAGGGGGTGTGAGTGTGGTTACAGATTGGTATCAGAGCAAAGGTTCAACAATTAAACTTTGGGAATATAAAATGGATCTCTGTTATAGAGCTATATTAAATCAAAGGTTCACTACTGGATATTTGGGGATAAAATTGAGATTAGTGTGGGGGATAAAAGTTAATATGATAATCTAATTGTTAGATATGGGTTCATTTTGAACTTACAATTGATCTGAATACTAACCTTGAAAGAGTGTTGATATGTTATTTTTCTCTCGAACACATATAACATATGTGGGTGTTGATTTTGTAGATAGAGTTAGGTCAGCAAGTTTAGTGTTGACATACTGAGGTGATGAATTAATATATTCTTGTTTGGTTGAGCTAATAGTTGTGTGTGTATAACAACACATAAGAAGACAACTTCGTAGCAATAAAATAGAGCAATGAATCAGAGAATGTTGCAAAGTAGCATGGATAGAACTCACCATGATCAGGAAGAAGATTTAGTTGGAAAGAGGTTAGAAGAAAACTCTTCTGATTCGATGGATAATCTTAGAATCCTAAGAGTTGAATTGAGAATTTGTAAGTAAAACAGTGAAAATATTGTGAGAGCTCAAGAAAGGCAAGTGGAGGTGAATGAAATTATTTAACAGAACTTATTATAATTATAAATGGAAATGAAACGTGAACCCGATGCTAATTATTTGGAAAATTCTCAATCAAAACAAATTCCATATGAATTTGAAGGCTTGGGGTGGAACCAAAAGAGAAGAAGGTAGAAAGTGAAATAAAATTCATAGGCATGCATGTGAAGACACAATGAGAGGAGAAAATCGACTCAACACTACATAAATAAGGGTAGACAACCATGAGAAATTTTCTAGTGTTACAACTAGAGGACAACAACAACAAAAGAGGAGTGAGAAGAGTTCAATGTTGGAGAAGTTCAAGAAAGAAAAACATCCTAACTTTGATGGATAAATTAAGGAAAGTGAAGAGGTAGAGGCCTCACTATCGGTTTTGAAAAAATAATTCACAATCCATCTTCACTCTAAAAGCATGAAGGATACATGGTAACAATTTTTAGCTTGAAGATAAAATTTGACCTATGTTAGGAAGTGTTGAAGGTTGGAATCTCGGTGCCTCAACATCGGGGAATAGCACCTGGTCGGGAGCTTAAGGAAACTCCTTTTCCGTTGAAAATGGTGTGATCTGAAATGGGGCACTAAAGGCTTCTTGTCAACTTACAAGAACGTCTCCCACTCCAAAGCTTAACAATTTCCAAGATCTAGCTTATGATTAATAATTTGCGGAATTAAGAGAACTTGAAGTAGGTGTATGTCTTTGTTTGCCTTTAAACTGTTTGAGTGCTTATTTTCATTGGCTTAAACTGAAATAAAACACATAACAGTAAAGCAGTGCAACAAATAAGCAAACCACATAAGGCAACAATATAATATGGAGTTGACCCTGATATCTTGGGCTACGTCTCCTTGAGCTCTACTCAACTCAATTAGCCTCTTTGGGATTATGGCTTCAATTCTTTTACAATTGCTACACTTAAATCCATTGGTGTACAACTGAACCAATGGGCTTAGAATGCCATCTTACCCCTGGTTGTTCTTGTTCTACAGACAGATCTAGACTTCTCTGAACTTGACTCCTTCAGTCAGTGCTCTGATTTTCTTGAGCTTCTGACTTCTCTGACTCCCTCAGAGTTCTTTTACTGTCTCTGGAATTCCTTCTCTTGTCTTCAGTAGACCTCGGACATTAGCAATATCTTTATCATTTGATCTCTTTGTTGTTCTCTGGCTCTCAGCCCTTAAGCTTCTCTAGCTCTCTGGTTGTTTTGCAACTTCACTGAAGTCTTCAGGCACCACCTCCAACCTCTTGTGGCTTCACTCTGTTCTCATCTTGCTTTGCATTTCCAACCTCTGGTGGCTATTCAAGTTTCTCCAAGCGTTCCTCTATTCTGCACCAAGCAACCTCTACTCTGCAGACTGCCCTACTGGCATACACTGAGCTTTCCAATGGATTCCTCAGCATTCAAACATCTCTGGGCTTCTCCGAGTTGCCTCTGCGCATTACCCTACCTGTGCCTCCCAGCAATCCCACTCTCTATGTTATCTCCGTTGTTATAACACATTAGTGACCTTCCAAAATCATGGAATACCGATCGTTTCATAAAAGAACCAGTTCATAATTGAAAAGGAACCGGTGGGAACAGGAAACCTGATCATTTGGCCTTCCTTCTATCTTAATCCCGAAAATATCAATATAACGAAAAACATGGGAAAAACTCACGGAAAGCACATTATGAGTGATCGATAATCAACGGTTGACAATCATTTCAAGTGGCCCACTTGCATGGAGATTACCCGCCCAAAAAAATGGTTTTCTCTCTCCTGCTGTGTGCTACGTGTCGGCTGGTGTATGGAAGCGAGTGAAGCCCTTCCAATATCACTTACCACCTGAAGCCCACCTGAAATACCGTTTACCACAGAACTCAGAAGGTTTTCTATTATATTCATAAATCTGTTAGGTCCGCTGCCTAATGAGGTTTAGCAGTAAACATCGTTTAACCTCATTAATCACATTTTTCGCATTTAACCTTGTACCACATCTTTGATGCCATGAGCCAATCTCTGACTGCCACCTCATCCACTGTGCTGACATCACCAGAATCCTGTGACTCTATCCTGGGTTGCCACATGTCCTACTGACATAGCCTATTGACTCTTTGGCCCGAAGTTTGACTTGGTTCCATGGCCCGCAGTCTTGCCTCTCCGATTTGCGATCACTGATCGCATCTCCACCGTTGATTCCTTTTGATCTGATGGCTGACAATGCTCATCGCAATTAGCCCATTGCAAGTCTTCACGCCTTTCGCTAAGTCCTCCCTTTAGCTTTTTACGATGCGATAAAGCGGTAATCTCATATCGCAATTCCTTAAGGCCTATGGTTAAGTCCTTCCATTTGGCACATTTGTGGTGCGATATGATATTGCCTGATTTCCTTTTTGACCAATCAAACAGGGCCACGTTGCCCAATCCCGGCCTACCATGTGTCAACTGTGGATTGGCCCGTGAGCCTATACCAAAAATCAACATTTTCAATATATTTTGAAGATTAATGAAATTGCCTCCTTTTCTAAGGACATTAGGCAATTTTCATTTTACAATAACTCCTTCATCCGAAGTCCATTTTCGTCCATTCAAATTGTGTCAGACTCAGAATGGAGAGATCTATGCAATGCGACTATTTCCAAGAGCATCCTTTGACTTTAATTTTCCTTTTTGAGGAATATTTTTAGACTTAAAAGTCTATTCTAGATCCATTTTGGATCATGATGGGTCCAACCAGGCATAAAGGGACCAGTTTCCTATTTTAAAGAGATATAATAGAATAATATGGAACAAAATGAGATTAATCGAATGATTCAAAAGCAAATGATGATAGCAGTAATTAAACTTATCATAATAAGCTTATCCTAATTACTTCCCGGGAATAGGATTTATGTTGGGTTGTGTTATATTCTTTCCACGACTAACCTACGTAGTGAACCGGGGGGAGGAGCCCCCCCTTCGTTGCGTCGATTACGTAGTGGGGGGGTCACAGGGGGGGCAGCAGCCCCCCCTGTCTGAGGGGTTTGAGAGGGGTGGGTAGCCCCCCTCTACAGGGTCTGGGGCAGCGCCTCGGGAAAATTTTTTTTGGACCCTATATTAGGTTGGGCGAATCTACCTATGGTTTTCAGTCCATGGTTTTAGACGCGATGGTTTTCGGTCCATGGTATTGGATGCTTCGGCATGTATAAATATGTATTGTAACATTGAAAGGAACATAATGAGAAATCAAGCTAGTAGTCCCGGTTTTGGGATCTAGTGGGAAATCTCTGTGTATATGTGTTTTATGTGTTATTCTCTCGCATTTTTATTTTTCCTGTGATTTAGAATTCGTATGTAGGTAATTTTTGTACGGGGTTAAAACCTACAATTTATGTATATGCAATTCATAGAAATATTTCACAAAGCATGCAACAATACAGATCGTTAAACACTTTAATGAAAAGAAAACAATAAGATAACTAAATTAATTAAATAGTTAATTAATTTAATTGACTAAAACTTAATCTCATATAAGAACTCATTATCTCATATATAACCACACAAGATACAATCCTGCACATCAATAGTGACAATGTATGAATGTATTCAAAGTATTTATATAACGAAATAATCTATAAGAAATTTACTATTTATTTCAATGAAACATAGTAGCAATATAAAGATAATAGTACCTGATACATCATCATTGTGCTAAAAAAAAATATAGCTTCAGGCTCTGCTTCTCAATAAGATAACTTTGGATTTAAACAATAGTGCAAGTTCAATGTTGTCTTTCAAAAATTCAGAACCCCTTTCTAAATGCATGAAAGGGGTTTAAATAGCCTATTAATATTACAAAAATAGTAAAATAAAAAGTCTCCAAAAACTTAAACAAATTAAGCTAAACATATCATCTGTTGCAACAAGAAACTCATGACTATTCTCCACGCTAATTCTGCATATGTTCTCTGAGTCCACATATATCTGTTATTGGCTTTAGCGGGGGAGATGAATTGGTTTCATACATATCTGCCCAGTGAATACTGCATCATTGAGTGTTGGAAGGAATTGGGTCGTTGCATTAGATAAACACCTCAACACTACCGACTGACTATGTGGCTTCAACAAGAAATGTCAATAACCTTCAAGGTTTATTTTTGATAAACTCTGAATGTCTTCAATCCTTTTGTTGGACACTTCCTGCATGATTTTTTTATAACTTTGACATCTGGATAAGTGTCCTTTGGGCATTCTTATATCAAACTGACCTGCAACAAAGTATCATTGATATATTCAGTGAAGTTTGAAGCGACATTTCTAGCTTTGATAATAACCATTTATGCCTATATCATTTTGATGTCCCAGTCACCAAAAACAATATATTTTTGTGATTCTTCAATTCGAGGTAGACCAACTGATCTCCCTTCAACATTGTCTTGCCAATCTATAGGTTCAAAGAATTTTTCTTCAATGTTCTCATAAAATGTCCGTAGGTTGGACAATCGATTGACCAAATAATCATTGGTTTTTCCCAAATCATGAATTAAAACTAATCTGTGACAAAAGATAACTTGTTGTTTGGTAAGGAGATTGTTTAGATCTTCTGCTTCCTTTCAAATTTCATTCAATTCTTGACTCTCTTTCAATTGACTAATCTTTTGATGTGACTGTTGCAGTTGTTCATCTTTGACTTCAAATTCAAATTGTAGTTTTAAATCATTAAAATATTTCTGTAACTCGACAAGTTTTGCCTACCATTGTTGGTCAATTACTTGCCTTTCATTATGGAAATCCTATTTTAACTACAAAATCCTTCGGTCTTTTTCTTGTAAAAGCAGTTGTATTTTTGCTGCCTTTTTTATAGTGGCACTAACATAAGCTCTTGGGAATTGTGAAAGTCTATTCAATTATTCATTTGGAGTTGACTGAGTTCCCTTCCAGAGAACTTGAAAAGGAGTTTCACTTAAGACTGATGCTTTTTCTTGATCTAGCTTTCTCTTCTTCCTTGTTCTAGTCATTACTGCTTTATGCTTGGAACTATAAAATAAGTCCAGAGGGGGAATTTATTCGATCTTCAGCACTATCTCATAAGTAGGAAATGTTGGGGTAATTTCCTTATCCTGAGTAATGATAGTTTTATTAGAAATATCATCAACAATAGTTTTCTCAAGAGTCTCAAGAACAGTGTTTGTTACGAAAATTTCAACAGTAACTATATTAGAAACTTCATCAGTAAACGAGGTTGTCCCTTTCTTTTCTGAGTTTTGCTCTGCTCCTGTGTTAACTGAAGTATCTGCATCTTGAGTCTCTTTGGTAGACAAAATATGATTAAACTCCTCCCGTACTTTATACAATTCGTTTTCTTCTTTGACCTTTATTGTTTGTTCAATGACTATTGTAGCTATTTCTGAGACTTAGGAAATGATTGGATTCTTTGACGAGGACGTTGATGTATTTGCAACTTCAGGGGTCTGTCGAGACCCTTTTAGAAAATTTCCAACAGATGAGCTCTTCTCTGATTACGATATTGGTTAAACTTAATCAATTCTTCAAGAGAAAAACGTTTTTCTGCCATTATTTCAATTATAGAATAATCTAGGACCATCTCAAATAAATCATCAAAATCATCAATCTCATTCAAAAACTGTCTAAGTCTTTTCTATGTCGTCACGTATTTAGAAACACCATTAGGGTCATATTGCCTGCTTGGAATGGTAGGGAAACTAAAGGCTTTAATTAGGTCAATTTCTTGCAGAGCATGCCTGAAATTTTCCAACATGTAAGTACCACAGGAAATAGGAAAAGGAGGCCAAATGGCTTTCCTGACTTCCATAAGAATTTTAGTTAAACCATGACCCACTCTCTGATAGGAAATTTATTTGGCTAATAAATTATCTGGAACAAGAAGGGGTAAAACATGAGGATGAGAAATGCTGCCAAAAACTCAAATGTAGGTAAATGTTTCTTCCCAAAATGACTCTCCTATTGGTTTTAAGTCCTTATTATCTTCGACAGTGATTCTAGGTTATTTTTTTCCAAAGACCTCTTGGTAGATAGGGAGGATGATTTCATGACAAATTTTATAGAGATGAGCATGGTATTTGGTTTCCCATAGGATATCGAGATAAACATGTGTTGGAAATAATATTGAGAGGGGGGGGGTGAATCAGTATTAGCAAACCAGATACTTTTTCATTTTCATACTCAGATTCATATCCGCTACTTCAGTTAAGGATATCCGCGTATATACGCGACTGTTTTAAAAGCAACTAGCGTACATCCAGTAACTTTTATGATTTAGTTAGTTCATCTTCAGTGAATGCCTCAGAACATTATTAACCATATGAACAGTAAACAAAACAGATCATCACACATAAAGAGCACACATGAACACCATGATATAAGGTGGAAACCCAATGTGGGTGAAAATCACCTGCTGCAATTTGTTTCTATCTTCCTTTAATAAGAAACTTCTTTTACAATGTACTCGTGAAATCCTTTACTAGTACGCAGGCTTCTACCTACAGAAGGCTACAACCTTCTTAGCTCTTGTACTAGCCATTTCATTTACTAGTACGTAGGCGCTGGCCTACTGAAGGCTCCAACCTTCACTCGTTTTCCAGCTGCTCCTGGAAGGGAGCTACAACCCCCTGGCTCTTGTACTGGCCAATATGTTTACCAGTACGTAGGTGCCGGCCTACAATCATCCAGGGGCACGTTTCATACATTTTCAGACTAGATCCATAAAACAATCACCATTGCAATACAACCTGCATCATCAATCTCTGAATCACCCAATACTGAAACCCTGTCAACAACACAGTCACCAAACTACATAACTCTGCAACAACAACCAGATCCAATATCAACTTCAAGTATCATACTTCATACTATATATGCTACTTGGACGAACCCAACCTACATGTATACACGCTTTTATCAAAGACAACCCGTGTACAGATCTGCAAATTCTAACTCATAACTTTGCAACAATTTCAGACATCAGCACATACCCAGATCATAACATTCATACAATAAACATGCATCAATAGATCTAGTCTATCCATAATCAAACCATATAAAGATAATCATTCCAAGCCTTGAGATCCCGTTCCATCATTCGTCATCCTCCACATGAGTGCAACCTTGGTTCAGATCAAGCAAGGCATCACCAACCCATAACCAGCATCTGGATCTCACACTTCATCAGACATTCATCACTTGCACCCCCTTCTTTGGCCTAATGATCTTCTCTTTATATAGGTTTAGACTTCTCTCAATACCATGGCCCAAAACCATGTTGAGCCAATACCTTGGACCCAATACCTGGGGTCAACACTTCGGACCAAATACCATGGACCAATACCAAATTACCATGGACCAAATACCACGCACCAAAACTTAGTTTTCCGACATGTACGTGCCTTTCCTTCTATGAACCTGCGTATACGTGCCTTTTGTTCCGATTATTCGCGTGTATACGCGCTTTCATCAAGTCTAACTTGCGTATACCTTTCCTTTGACCTACTGCACTAGATCTGCCATCTGATTAAGTTGCCATCACCTGTATCATACCTCTGAGTGAGTTTCCATCAAGGACAACACATGTATCATAATGCCAACAACATGTATAGGGGTAGGGTACTAGACTATCCATTTCCATCCTAGAGATGGGAAATCATAAGAAAAGAAAATAGTGTCCATGATATAGGCACTCATGAAGAAAGGAGGAGAAGTTCTCTCAAGAACATTATTCTTTTGCCTATAATTGTAGATTTGGGTGGTCAAGTTATTGGATAGAATGTTCAACCAATCCATGATATAACCGTTAACGATGACTTCTATTAATGGCACCCATTCCTCTGAGAATTTATATGTATTGGGGTAACCATAGAGACAACACATCATAACAGAAATGTGAGAGAAAGGACCAACAATAGAGGTTAACGAATACATACCCATGTCTTCTCACTTGTCGTTTCTTGGGTCTCTTCTCCATTCTTTAATAAGGTCTGCTAGATTTGGATTTTCCTGCATGTACTTCTTCTGTGGCAGTGGTACATGATACATTTTCGTGAAATCCTCATCTCTGAAAGATCCGATAATGGTATTTTTTGAAGTCAGAAATACTCTGTCTGTGATATCTAGATGGTCAATGACCCATATTACCATGTCTATATAAGGTAGAATCTTAGGACGAGCAGCAATTCTGTGTAGAAACGAATTAACCAAGTCATTCCATGGAGTGCTAACATCTGGGGATTGATCATCGACAGTAACACTTTGTTTGACTACTACTGCTGGGATTTCATATTCGAATAGTTTGTATGTGACCTCCCAGGAGGAAGGCCCTACATTTGGAGTGCATGTAGTATATGTAAACAATGGCACCATCTCAAGAATTTCTTGAGAAGGTAAAACTACTTGAGGCAAAATTATAGATTTTCTCTTTACTTTTATTATCATTGACATCTCTTGTAACTATTGTTTATCAAATTTTACCTACAAAAACAAACCAAGATGAGAAACACCTCGTAAAACGCAAAGAGTCTTATCAATTGAATGTAAGTTTTAATGAAGAATTCCTTCTACATAATATGAAATTATTACAAATCGTTTGAAAACCTCGAAAGCATAAACACACAGAGTGGCCATTAATTTCAAGCATTTGTTCACGTGATGCTGAAACTTGTCATTATATCAGAGATTAGTACTATCGACATTTCGTTGTTTAGATAATACAAGCATAACTTACAATTTTGTGATTTCCCGATATTACGTTGGTATGATCTCAAATATAAATGCGGGATATGCGATATCGGAAGGCTAGGAGTAAACAGGATGCAATATCAACATTTATCAATTGACATAATTTGGTATTGCTATTTGACAGAGTGCAATATCACAATCGATGTTTGTCAATGGTGTTTTTTGATTGGGAGAAATGCGATCGGAAAATTTGTGATCGGGAAAGTTACGATCGACATTTCATTATCAGGGAGATTGTGATGGTGTAAACTTGGAACTCGTCGACGCTGATATGCCGATAACTACTCACATGTAGCCTTAGTGGGTCAGGTTTTTAATGATATTTTCTTTATTCATTGATATGGCCTTTATAAACATTTCGAGAATAGTTTTTAAAGGTTTCTTAATGGAAATTAAATCAAATAGGCTTTCTAAGAATAGTATTTATTTTCTAAAAACAAAGGAAAGACTCCTAGTCCTAAAAGGTTTTATTTTAGCAATATATCTATATTTTAAAGACTTTCTTATTTGATCTATAAGGGAAAAGTAATGAAAAATCCTATTTTATGGAAACAAGAAAGGATTTATTTTTTGAAAATTAAAAGGGTCCCCATTATTTCCTATTCTATGTATATAAATAATGGGGGTTGTTGAGTACCACAACATTTGGCGACACACTGGACGAAACAATTATCTTTGTAATAATAAGGAGATCTTAATCTCTATCAAGAAATTTCTTTAGAAAGTTGAAAATGATCGAAATCTAGATTGATATATATAACTTTCAAGTGAAGTAACTTATTTTATCGTAAAGCTTCTCAGGGCTTATTATAGATAAAAATTCATATTGAATAAATCAGTTACTAATAGGTTGGAAAAGTAAAGTACGAAGTATTAGGAGCTTAGTGGATTGAATAAATTTATTTGTCATTGGTAGAGCCACTGCTACCAGTAGGCATTCATAGCCTCGACAGGGTTACAATTTAACCAAAACGAACCGATATCCCATCCATATAATAATAACCTTTTTTGAAGCAATAATCTATTTGTATTCTTTTTTTGTTTTTTTTCCCTTAAAAGCCATTATCCTAGTTTAGTGGTCAGCTAATGATAATTTCATTCACAAGTTCTAATAAAATTGAACAAGCCAACTTGTAATGAGACCTCTTGTCTTGTAGTATTGTGACTATAAGTCATCATCTTGGTGTGGTTGCCAATAGTGATAATGTCAATGTTATTGGTTTCCTATAAACATCAAAAGCAGGTTCATGATGATACCTCTTAACTTTTAAGTTTTTATATTTTTGAATTACACTCTAAAAAAATTAAAATTAATGGATTTGGAGGTTTCATTTACTCCTCAAGAGGTTTGGATGACCATTTGAGTTAAATATGTTAGAGCTGCATAATAATCTTTGCTTTTATAAAAATAACTTTTCAAGATCGATTTTAAAACAACTAGATTTTTCTAAGAGTTTTCAGCCAAAAGATTTCACAATTAGTTATTGCATTTCAAAGTTTTAAAATAGATGCAATACTAGATTTCAATTTACTGTTTTCTTTCCAAATTGTCTCTTGAATAAGACAAAATTTGAATAATAAAGAGAAACTTCCAATTTATACTTCAAAAGTGTACTACTTAACATCTAAAAAGTAACTTGAATATAATTTTTTATTTTTTTTTACATATGATACAAGAGAACAGATGTTCTTTCTAAGAAAAATATTTTTTGAGAATACGTCCATTGGCGAGAAGAATTTATTTCTTCCCTCACAATTCTTGCAAGATAAAAGTTGATAGACCTATCTTCTCAAAAATTTGAAAGGGACCAAGCCAGAGTTTTTGAAATTTGGTATGTTTTCCTTTATCTTCATGCACTTTATCCCATTTCTTTTTTTGCTAAGGCAAGAGCGGATCCTTATAATCAATTAAAAAGACAAATAGTGTACAAAAGGCGACCACGGCGGTGAGGCCTACCCCAATTCATGGTCAAAAGACTACAAAGTGAACCTAGGGACACAAGCTCGCCAAAACAAACAAGCAGTCCAACATAGACCGTTGGATCCTGATCTGAAGATCCAGTGGATGAAAAACATATCAGGTGGCCAACAAGCACACCTTTTAACAAACCAATCGGACCCGATAAACCAATAGATCATAATCTATAATCCTATCGGGTCCATTTTTTACTTATCCTTCGATCACTTTAACCACCCAAAATCCATCATTTGCGCACGATCCCAGAGATGTCATGCGAACAGATCGAGACATAACCACTGTTTCGGGCCCACCAACATGCATGCAAAATCCTGGCCGTGGATTAGCCTCGCTAGATCTAACGGTTAAGGATCATATCGTGCGGACTAAGAGCACCGATGGTTACTGCGTGATGAAGGCATTAATTCCTCCCCGCCCTTAGCCACGTGTTGCATGATGAGTGGAATCACTCCCGATTGTGAAAAACTGCTTCTGGCTTGATGAGCCTGTGATATACCAAAAACCACTCCGAGGGCAGTAAAGCTATTCGCCGGGAAAAAAGATGGGGTTTTGCGTTTACCGAGAAAATCTGGGCTCCAGCACATGGGCCAAAGGGAGATGAAGATCCCTCCTTCCAGCCATTCCCCTGAGACATCTGGTTTGCCATTACCTGAGTTAATGAGGTTTCCATAGACCTGCATCCTAAAAAAGGCCTCACATATGTCATAACTCTTCATAAAGATTCCAGATCAACTAGACCTCGTCTCTGTGGCTTTACTGTCGATCACTGAGGGCCCTGGATGAGCATCCCTCCTTCAACCTGTCATCTGGTATCTCCTCCCACCAGCAGCACAAATCGATATTCTTGTTTCGTACTCCCTCATTGGCCAGCCAATCCGCAACTTTTTTGGCTTCCCTACGAACATGCACCAACCTGAGAGTTCTCAGCATTCTTAGGTGCGCTTGAATTCTTTGGTAGACTTGCAAAAGCCACCAGTGTTCTAAGATTTTCTCAGGAGCAGTGCCAACATTTATCCTCTTTACTAAGTTAATGAATAATTCCAAATCAACCTCAATAATGACATTGTGAATGTTGTACTTGAGCAGTATTTCCAGGCAACATTCCATCGCCATGAGCTCAGCCATGTTGTTGGTTGCTTGTCCTAGATAACTGTGGAAGATGATTTGTATGTTTCCTTTCTCATCCCTCAAGATCCCTCCGTAACCAGCTTCTCCCGGATTCCCTTTCAAAGCCCTGTCTATGTTAAATTTCAAAAATCCATAAGAAGGGGGTTGCCAAGAAGACTTTTCTACTGAGGGTTTCTTGTTAATCTGCATTGAACCCTGAGGCGGATTAACCTTGAGCTCTAACTTCTCAAGAATTCTAGCCTCTCTTTGATCTATGGGTTTACCTGTAGCTGCACCTCCCAGGATATGAACAGTTTCTTTGAGTTGTTTAAGGATTAGCTTGACTATGTTGCCCACCAGACTCGCTCTCTCCTTGAAAATCCTGTTGTTGCGCTCCTTCTAGACATTCCAGATTATGAATCCTGGGATCAACATCTAGGCAGAGTTTATGATCTCATTTTCTGAAAAAAAATTCCATCAATTCTTCAAAGTAGTGATGATGTCATTAACATCTCTGTCTGTCTGCTCGAAGACTTCTCCAACCCAATTCCAAAGTGTTGTGGTGAAAGTGCATCTATTCAGGAGATGATTTGTAGTTTCTTCCTGTTGTCTACATAAGTGACATCTTGAGGGACCAACAAAGCCTCTTTTTTTAATATTATCCCATGTCAGAATCTTGCCCTGGTGAACCAGCCACTTGAATAGTTTGACTTTCATCCAATGAGGATTTTCCCAGATTTCTTTCCACTTCTTATCTGTGTTTGAAAGGTTAAACCCTGCATCTATCCTTTTGGCTTCCTTAAGGTTGAAGAGACTTGCCTTGTTCTTTCCTCATCTTAGTTTATCATTCATGTTTGAGTTTAAGATTTGTCTCTTGTCGAAAAGACCTTTAAGGGTTATAGCTTGAGTATGCAACATGCCCATTCCTTTGTAATTTGGAAGTTTCCATGTTCTCCATTTCCCATTGTTCCTTGATTGGTCCCAGTAGTCACTTACCCACCTTAATCCTTTGTTGATGGTATCAGTGTGAATGTCTGCTAATTCTTCACTTCGGAGATTGTCCTCCTGCTGCCAATTATCCTCCCAGAACCAAGCCAGGTTACCATTTCTGATCTCCCAGAAACTGTGATTTTGGACTAGGGACCTGTTCTCCCATGCACTATTCCAAATTGCAGAACCTTTTACTTGTCCTGTCATTCTGATTAGATTCTTCTCCTGCCATTCGCTAGCATATTTTTTCTTTCAAAGTTTTGCCCAGGGAGCTTGTATTTCTTTTAGCCATCTCCACCAGATTTTGGCACCAAGAACTCTATTAAGAATTCCTGGGTCATGAAGACCCAAGCCACCATGGGACTTAGGTTTGCACACTCTGTCCCATGCCACAAGGGCCCATTTCTTCTTTTCTTCACCTTTCCCCCAGAGAAAGTCTCTCTGAATGTTTCTTATATTAGTAATTACACCAGTTGATGCTAGAATGGCAGATAGCATATAGATAGGGATACTTTGTAGGATAGCCTTAGTTAGAATCAGTCTCCCTGCTAGATTTAGTGCTCTATTTGTCAATTTTCTAATCTTGTCTTTTAACTTATTAAGAACAGGCTCCCAGATACCTTTGTGAAGCGGTTTGTCAATGAGAGGAACTACCAGGTACTTTGTAGGCAGTGACTCCCTTTGAAAGCCCAAAATTTTGGAAATATTTCTTTGTATTGAAATATCCGTATTGAAAAAGAAAATCTTAGATTTAGTAAGACTTACCTCTGTGCATGCTGCCCTAGCAAACTCACTCAGAATCTGTTTGAATGCTTTGGCTTCCTTGACAATGGGTGTGCCTTGAAGCATGGTATCATCCACAAATTGTTGATGTGTCACCGTGTCCCCACCTTGAGTAAGTCTCAGACCCTGAATTCTCCCTTACTCCTTAGCAGCTCTGATAGCTCTCCCTAACCCTTCCATCATTAGAATGAAAAGGAAAGGAGAAAGAGGATCTCCTTGCCTGAGTCCTCTAGAAGGCTTGAAGGTTCTTGAAGGAGAGCCATTGAGAAGAATTGAACAGTTGGTGGTGGTAACTAGTGCCATAATCCATTTAATCCAATTGTGATCAAAGCCATAGGCTTTTAATATTGCTCTTATGTACGACTAGATAAGCTTGTCATAGGCCTTTGCTATGTCCAGCTACATAATCATTCCTGCCTGTTTGTTGGTAATGAGTGAATGCACCATTTCATGTGCTTGAATTATATTATCTAAAATTTGTCTTCCTTCGACATAGCCTGCTTCCTCCTCTGACGCTAGGGTTGGGAGGAGAGGTTTAAGACGGTTGAAATTGACATTATCTTCTATAGTAACCAATTTAGGGATGTACTGAGTAAATATTTTCGTGAACTGGTATCTGTCTTCCGAGGCTTCCTCAACAATTTTCTGAAAATGTTGGAGTAGGACCTTCTCCATCTCTTCATGAGTGTGTCTCTCTATTCCATGCTGGTCTGTAAGTTTCACAATTCTATTGTTGTTTTTGTGAGCTATGGTGGATCTGTGAAAGAATTTGGTGTTTCTCTCCCCTTCTTTAATCCATTATACTCTGGATTTCTGTCTCTAGAATATCTCCTCTTGAAGACATCTGTTGTCCCACTCCTGCTGGAGTGACCCTACTATCTCTTTCCTTTCATCTGTATAGCCTTCAATGATAAGAATCTGGTTTATTTCCTTTAGTTTCTTTTCCACATCTTCTTTAGCTTTGAAGATGTTACCAAATTCCTTTTTATTCCACTCTTTGAGTCTGTTGTTAATGTGTTTGAGCTTGCAGTGTAGAAGGAACATCTTTGTACCTTGAAGGTGAAGCTCTTCCTTCCACCATTCTTCAATGTTTGTGAGGAATTCTGGATGTGTGAGCCAAGCGTTCTCAAACCTAAAGGGGATGTTCCTTGGTTTGCCAAAAAGCGAAGCTTCCAATTGGATAGGCCAGTGATCTGAACCCCCAAAAGGAAGACTGAGAGCAGTAATGTTGCCTCCCCTGAGAAGAAGTTCCTCTGAAACAATAAATATATCCAATTTTGAGGCTACTTGGGTAGGTCCCCCTCTTTTGTTATTCCAAGTGAAGATTCCATTGCTTGTTTCCATATCTACCAATTTCATGTTGGTGATGAAGTTTTGGAAGGCAACTGAGTCTCTACCAAGTGTTCTAGTTCCTCCTTTCTTCTCCATGAGTGATTTTGTTATGTTAAAATCACCACCAAGAATATAGGGTAGAGCTGGGTATCTCTTCTTCATATCCTCTAGTGTTGTGAGGAGTCGAAGTTTGTCCTCCATTGGCTGCAGACCATAGACATTGGTGATCATGTAACATTGTTTGTCACCCATCGGTTGGAAAATCAGTGAAAGGTGATGTCTAGATGCCTCCGCATCAATCACACCAAATTTCTATGGATCCCATAGAGTGATAATGCCACCAGCAGATTTATTTGCCTTAACTTCAAGGTATTCATATCTATTTAACCATTTTCCATTTTTTTCATGGATCCTCTCCACAGAGCATTTTGTTTCCTGTATGAATACTATGTCAGGTTTTTCCTCTTTGATCCTTTTGCCTAGATTCCTTTGTTTTCTTCTACTCCCTAGTCCTCTAATGTTCCAGGTTGTAATTTTCATTGAGGTGGGGTTTTAAAGGAGTATTTGGAAAGGTCTTTAATCCTTCCTGAGTCAATCATGAGTTTGCCACACTCCAGTAGTAGTTCCTTTTGTCTTTTTCTTCCCCTCCTCTTGCCTAGATTCTTTGTTAGCTTTCCTGTTATTAATCCTATTGAGAAAGTCCCTTTGTTTTCCTAGTTGGCATGTCCTCTTTTGACTCCTGTAGCTATTTGATGTGACTTATTAAAGAATATCTATTGTACCTTGTCCACATCCTCCTGAGGGATGGAGTTTATTCCCAGGTTTCCTCCATGTTCTAGAAACTTTTCTAGCTCTAGGTTCACCCTTTCTAGAATCTCCTGTAAGTATTGATCCTCTGTGCCACTTTCAATTTGAGTCATTTCCTGGTCTTTTTATGTTTCCATGCTACTCAAAGGATCCATTGCGTGTTCGTTCTGTTCCTGAGTGAAATCCATGCTGGTCTTTTTTCCTTTCCCCCTTGCTGTCGGATTCTCTGTATTCTCTTGATCCCCTCCATCTATCTCTTTTTCTCCTAAGATTTCAAACCTGTTGTAACTTTTTGTTTTATCATTCCCGATAGGGTTCTTTTGTGTCTTCCTTCCCCCTCCTTTTCCTCTTCCTTCTACTTTGGTGAAACCTGTCTGGTCCTTCCCTTTGCTAGTGTTTAGGTTTTCCTCCCTTCTATTGAGAGGACAGTCTCTGGATAGGTGCCCATGCTCATGACACTTGTGACATTTGAACGGTATATGTTCATATTCAACTATTTGAACCCATTCCTCATCATAGACTTCTAGAATGACCTCATTTGGAAGGGCTCTTGATAGGTCCATCTCTACACATATACGGGCATAGGATGCATATTTTCCCTGTAGAGTTGCTTCTAAAATTTTTAAGAAATGACCTAATTTATTGCCTATACCTTTTAAAGACTGGAATCCAATAATCTACAGGTAAGGAGTATAGTCTAATCCATACCGGTACCGAAGTGAAGGTTTCTCGTTCTGGCATGAAGCTCATCGTCCATGGCTGCATATAGAGACCAACAGCTGCAAAGAAGTATGGACCTCCTTCAAAAATCCTGTCTCTGTCTTCCATATTCGTAAACACCACAGTAAAAAAAGCTTTGGATCCAAGATGTATATTTAACTCCCCCTTTGGTTTCCAA
>APFE030113759.1:0-23744 GCA_000404065.3 Pinus taeda | reverse complement strand
ACTGTAGGAGGGAGTGGAGTTCCCTCCTCCCTATGTCTCCATGGGTGCCTGTTTCCCTTCATCCCTCGCTTAGTTAAACCCTAGAACCAAAGCTCCGCTGTCAATCAATTCAGTTGTAGTTTGTGTTTCACAATCATCCTACATCCACTTTATCCCATTTCAAAACCAAGTCTCCAATTTTAATTTTTTTTTTATCTTTGACTGAATTTGTATCAAATGAATCTTTGACCAACTGTTGATGGTGGGCATGGACATGTTTGGCTTTAGTTCTTTCTTCTTCCAGTTTAAGGATTTGAGACATTCGTAGTAGTAGAGAGGAGGAAGGATTTTCTTCAATCTATTGTACTAGGGCCAATGAAGGAGTAGCTAAATTGGGGAGGGGGGGGGGATAACTTCTTTTCCATATACTAGATGAAAAGGAGAAGTGCCTATTGAGGTCTTCTCAGTTATTCTATCAACCCATAAGGAAAATGTTAAAGCTTTATGCCATGTCTTTTGATTTTGGACAATAGTTCATTTCATAATTCTAATAAGATTTTTGTTAGTGGATTCCTCTAAACCATTCCCTTGAGGGTAATAATTAGCATAATACTTAATATTGAATCCTCTTTTCAAGGCAAATTCAGTCTTTATCTTTCCAGAAAAATAAGAAGCATTGTAAAAAATAAGAGCATAAGGAAGACAAAACCTTGTAATGATAAATTAATCATTGGACTCAGTAATTCTCTCAGAATTGGCTAACTTCAAAGTTATTGCCTCTAGCCAGTTTGTAAAATAATCTATTGCAGTCAAAATGTATTTATGTTGTTTGGAAGAATGAGGAACAATATCACCTATTATGTCCAGTCCCCATTTCTCGATGGGTTGTTCGATATTGACAGGTTGCAAAGGCATAGATGGCTTCTTTTATCTTCCTGAAGTAGTTTGACAAATTTTACATTTTATTACATACATATGAGTGTCTTTGAAGAAGGTTGGCTAGTAATATCTAGCATGGAGGATCTTATGAGAAATTGTATCTCCACTGTAATGTCTTCTGGCTGGCCCATCATGAAGTTCTTGTAAGACATTTTTTGCTTCAACTTTTTCCAAACAGCTTAAAAAAGCATAATCATAATTTCTTCTAAACAAAACATTATTAATGAGTTGATGTTGATTAGATTTTAATATCAAGGCTCTCTTTCTTCTAAATCAAGCTCAAATGGTGCATACCCATTTTTCAAATAAAATATTAAGTCGACGTATTGAGATTGAGTATCAATAGGAAATACATCGACCACTTCATCAATATTACCTTTGGTTTCGTCAATTGTCGTATCATTCATTCTTGTAATCAATCTACAAAACCCTTGACCTCTTACAATTTTAGTGGGTTTAATTTCAAGGTCATATTCTTGGAGTGTAGTAACCCAGTTAGCCCTTTTTTCTCCTAACCCTCTTTGAATAAGTAATTGCCTAATTGTAGACAAAGGCACAACGATTTTAACATGAGTTTTTAAGACAAAGGGTCTAAAATGTTTAATGGCTTTGTAAATAACAAAGGCTTGTTTTTCCACTCAAGAATAATTTAATTCTTCTCCTTGAAAATGTTGGTTGTGGAGCATGATTATTTAGAGGTCTTTGTTTTAGCCGGATGTATACCCTAGGCATTTTTTACACCCCTCCACGCGGGTGGGTGTGTGGGCGGACTTGTCCCCCCCGCGGGGTTTCGGGGGGGCCGATCCCCCCTAGCTAGGGGGTCTAGGGGCCAGTGGTCCCCTAGCGGGGGTTTCGGGGGCAGCGCCCCCGAAGCTAAAAACAGATGTAAGATTGCCTTGTAAAAGTATAGTAATTTCTAGTCAATCTGGGTTGTTCATTAGGCGGATGATCTGATGGTATAACTTATGTTTAGTTTAGGGTTTTTTTCCCTAGAGGGAAACCCCTCTCTTTTTATGAGGGCATTGTATTGAGGCTGTGTAATAGATGTGTATTCTTTGAGTGAGAAACAGAGAGGTGAGACTGTGAGAGATAACAGAGGATATTACAATGGATTTGATGTAGATTGTGTCTCTTCATGTTGCTGGATAATAGAAAGGAAGGACTAGTTGTTCGGGGTGGACGTAGCCCAAACTGGGTGAACCACGTATATCTGTGTCTATCTGGTTTTATGCGTTTTCTGTGTTTATATTTGTGAAATATTCTATCTGTTCCATTGCTCTGTAATATATAATTTTCTAATAGAAAATTTGAGCTGAAAAAAGAAATGGGAGCTTCTTGTTTGTGTTAAGATTGCGCATATGATAGTTCAATGGCAAAAGTGTATAAAATGAATTGATCAGAAAAATTAGGAGTTGATAGAGAGGGAGTGTCAATCACAGCTTGTTTAATTAATTTGAATTCCTCTCTTCCATTGTCTCCCCATTTGAAAAGTGAATTTTTCTTGATCATATTTTGTAATGGGAGGAAGATTTGCGAAAATTTAGGGATAAATCTCTTGACAAAATTGATTTGGCCAAGAAAAGGTTGCATTGATTTTTTAGTATGTGGTAGTGGAATTTCTGAGATTCCCTTGATTATTTCTAGATCGATACAAATTCAATTTTTAGATACAATAAAACAAAGGAGTTTACCTTCACAAAGAGAAAAATTTTGATTTTTTGGGGTTTAAGGAAATTCCATACCTTCTGCACCTTTAAAAAATCAATTTAAAAGCATGCAAATTATTACTTTGTTTCTTTGAATATATGGTAATATCATCCAGATATACCATAATATTTTTATTAATTAAACCCTTGAAAGTAATATCCATTTCTCTTTGGAATGTAGCTCCTGCATTCATCAATCTAAAAGGCATATTTTGGTATGTGTATGTTCCCCATTTAGTTCTGAATGTAGTCTTTAATCTATCATCTGCATGAACAAGTATTTGATTGTATCCTGAGAATACATCAAGAAAAGACATTAGTTCAGAACCAGCAACTGATTGTAGAACCCGTTCCATCGGTGGGAGGGGAAAATTATCCTTTTGACATGCCTTATTTAAATTCCTAAAATCAATACAAATGTGGATATCACCGTTCTTTTTCCTAACTTGTACAAGATTAGAAACCCATTTGGAATGTCTAACTGGAAATATGAATTTTTATTTTAAGTGTTTATTCAACTCATTTTTTATTTGATTTTCCAGATTTGGATAGATATTTCTAAGTTTTTGTTGAATGGGTTTGACATTAGGTATCATAGGGATAATATGTTGAATGATAGAAGTATCGTATGTTTTGAAATCTTGATCATTCCAAGAAAAGATGTCTTTGTATTTCTTTGACAAATGAATAAATGATTTTCTTTCTTATGTTGAGAGCCCAAGACCTAAGTTAATTCTTTGAGGATTACTATCTAATCCTAGGTTAACAGGCTCAAATCTCAAAGTTGAACTTTGAAGTTTGCAATTGTTGACTTTTTTGAATCTATATTTTAATTCATAAAGATCCTCAAGTTCAACTACAGGCTTTGGCAAGGCATTTTGTTCATTTGATTTATTCAATTGTTTTTCATGTTCATATTCATCAATTACTTGATCAAAATAATATCCTTCAGATGTTAAAAAGCCAAGGATATCTTCATCATCATTGAATACTCACCAGTTGGTGACATTATCTGGAATGGAAGGCCGAAAAATCAACTCTAGAAAATCTACCTGGACTAAAATATTCAAGTGGAATCAACTTAGATGCAACATTAGCTAAATTATCAGCACTAGCATTCTATAGCCTGAGTATTGGAGAAATATTAAATGCCATGAAATGTGAAGTCAGACATTAAATTAAGGATTGATAATGTCTGAGATGATTAGAAACAAAATGAATATTGTTTCTTACTTGTTTTATAATTATTTCTGAATCACCAAAGACTTGAAGGTATTGAACATAAGACTTATGGCTTTATGCAATTCTTATACTAACGCTTCATATTCTTCTATATTATTAGTACAATCAAACTCTAACCTACATGCCAACATATTTTTTTCACCATTAGGTCTTACCAAAATGCATCCAGCACTTGCATCATCATTAGATTTAAAACCATTGAAATAAAGTGTCCAAAATAAAGAATCTTGCTTAACTGCAGGTGAATCTAAAATATTAGTACATTTAGTAAAGTTTGTTTGTGAAAAGTTTTCAACTTGAGATAAAACAAAATTTGCTAAAAAAGGAGATGTTGGAGCAATAAAACTTCCAAAGAAAGATTCTGAAGAATAATTTCCAAGGATACTATTGGAGAAAGCAATAGGCTCATTTCCTTCATCCATATCAGTAACTATGTATTTCATATGCTTTTCTCTATCCACTCGTATCTGATATTGTTTAACGTTGTAAGGAAGCCATATATGTGACCAGTCTATGGAAAAATAACTGTGCAATTTCTCAAACCAGTCTCTGCTTAAAGTAATACCATAAAATTCGGGAATATCATCAATCAAAATATCGATAATTTGACATACCTTTGAATTCGAGGATATTCTTATTAAAATAGAATTTAATTCTCCCAATACCTTAACCTTTGTTCTGTCTAATTGTACAATTTGGAAAAATGACTTTTCAGGCATAATGTTCAGCTTGAGACAAACTGAATATGGCATAATATTTGAAGAAGCACCTGACTCTATTAAACAATTGTGAACATTTTTGTTAAAAATTTCAAAGGTTAAAATAAAAGGTGGGGTATTGGAGTTGGACCTATCTCCAATTAGAATCGCATCTGAAGCATCAATTTTATCTGGAGAGTTGCTTAGTGGCTGTCCTTTTCCTAGTGAGGCTTTAACAGTTGGAAGAGGAGATGTAGGAACAACATTCAATTCCTTTAGTAATAATTTCTGTTGTTGCTTAAGCTTTCTTACGTCATACATGGAAATATTAGCTTTAAATTTATTCATATATTCCACAATATTATATGCTATATGTTATGCCCCTATAGAAATAGGTGTCATATATCATGATTGACTTGGTTTAGCTTTGAAATATGTTCATACCTTTACTTGTTGCAAAGGTTTTCCATATTTGTGAAAAAATTAAAAATTAAAAAAATGTAAAGAGGGTATACCCTAGAAAAAGAATAAAAGGGTAAAAGGCATAAAGAAAAGGGCAAGAAAGGAAAGAAAATGAACCCCAACAAAAAGAAAAGACCATGAAAGTGTGCAAGTCTAAGTGCCACTACCTTTTTACTTTTGTATAATAAAATTGTGTGCAGCTTGTCACCTATGCCACAATTCCTGAATAGTCTAATAGTTTAATCTTGACTAGTTCATATTTCAATTTCATGTTGTAGAAATAAAGAATAAAGATGTGACCAAACAGTTTAATCTTGGCAGATAAGTAGATAGGTAGAGTGAATAAAAGGAGCTCAATAGTTTAATCTGAGCCCTTGGATGTAATAAGTGTAGGCTAGATAAATATCTATATGTAAAATAAAAGAAAGTTTGATAAGGGTTTGCCAATCTAAGTGCACCCTAATAAAGAAGTGAAAATGCTAGGGTAAAGTAGGTAGGGTAGGTAGATGATGGTTGCAGAATAAATATGTTGTGGATGATAATTTTAAATGTTTAAATCCTTTACTTTCATCACTAGGCAAAGGCATGTATCACATGGAAGGCATGTCAAACAAGCAAAGTAAAATATAATTAACTTCCCTACTCATTTCCCCTCAATCTTCACTAATTCCCTAAGTACTAAAGGTAATTACCAAAGTTAGAGGAGCTCAGAGCATTTCTCTGACTTTTGGAGGGACCGAACCCTCGGCCCAATAATCTATAATGCCTAAAGTGCTTAAGCCCCTTCATCAATATTTACCCCCCCTTCATAAGTTATTCATTTCCCTAATAAAGCTTTTCCTAAGTAAAATCCTATTTTACTTGGGAACAATAAAACACTCTCCATATAAACTCACATATTCACTTAGCCTAAGTTTTAAATATGTATGATGAAAATGTTTAAACTTAACGCGCATTTCACATCCCATAAAGTCACATTAACCACTAACTAATGTTTATTATATAATTCCCCTATAAAACAACATTACCCATGCCTGTATTATTATATTATACAAAAACCCCCAATCGTTATATATCCTGCCCCGATGGTTAAATATAACCATAAAGCAAACAATAAACGGGATTAATTAACTAATCCGTAGTTAATTAAGAACCCAACCCTGCCACCATTTAATGAGGATTAGTTACGTCATTTGGACTAATTAATAACTCAATAACCAATTGAATCACCCTTGATATGATTAATTACTTTAATTAATATTGGGCTCGCCCTCCATTAACCTTCTACCATTTCACCTCCCTGACAACCGTCCAATCGGATCCCACAGATCTGACAGTCATCGCGCATATCGCACGAGCCTCCGCGGTCGACATTTAGTGTGCGATGGTGAGTGGTTTCGTTAATAGTACCATTTCTACGTGTCAAGTAGTGTATGGAATCGTGCAGTCTCACCCAAATACCACCTACCCTCCACTAGTAGTGCGATGAAACCCACTTACTGCTTCCCGCTAAAGGCAAAACGTCAAATCGCCTCCCCGCTGACACCACCTGTCCAAATCCCGAACCTGCCAAAAGCTTTGACTTTCCATAAAAACAAAATTAAAACATTTTTTCATCCTTATTCTGAAAGTGCATGCATGCAACCTGAACGTTGAAGTCAACCAGCTCGTACACCAACCGTCAGCCACTCTGAAACTTGTAGTTTGACGCTACTCCTATCCACCATTTGCACCCAGTGAACCTGCAATCCATTGCCCGTCAGTTAAAAATAGGTATTTACAAGTTTCCTTCCAAAAACCCTATAAATACTTGATTTCCTCTGCAATTACTTTGAAAAACCTAAAATTCATTATAATTCAGTTGCGGAATTAAGAATTCAAGACTCCCAACACCCTCTATATTCACCAATTATACTTAAAAACCCCATTTTCCTATCTGAATCCACAAGAACCAGAATGGAAACCCCCGTGACCCTCAGCATAGCTCCTATCACTACCCCTCACAGAGACTTGGATTATCTAGCCTTAGCAGATAAAGATTTTCAAATAAAAAACCTTGTAACTGAAGAAAGCTCTTTGAAAGTGTTTTGCCAATGCTGGGACAATTACCTGAATGGCTCTGATACCATAGGACTTTGGGAATCAAATCTCCCAAGGTACATGCTCCCCTCTATGTGCATTTTCCCTGACATTATCCATCAATGTCACACCAATTATAATCCCACACTCAGAGCAATAATGTCCCCCAATCAAACTGTTCTTTTCACAATTACTGCAGATTCAATCAATGAAATGTTACAGTTTCAGCCCAGTCAAGACTTCACCCCCATTTCCCTTGGAGAATTCACTAAACAACACTACTGCCTAATTACAACTAGAAAAGGCCTCCTCACAGTCAAAGGACAACAGAATCAAAACATTGGAGGATTTGATTATTGAGTTGGGCCATAACCCAAAGGATATCAATGCTACAGAGAGCCTAATAAAGAAAAAGAATGAAGATATAGCTTCACTAAGGAAGCAATTGAAATTGCCACCGCTCATGCACCCACAGACTGCTGAAGTGATTGAGAAGAAGAATGAAGAAGAGCTTATGGACCTGGTCCTTAAGCTAAATGAGAAACTAAAAGAGACAAAGCAAGAATTAGATAAAACACTACAAAGCAAGCAGAGTGAGTTGACCTCTCGGCCTCAAAATGTAGTGCCAGTGGTTTCCACAGTAGTCTCTTCTACATTGGCAATTGCTCTAGCACCAAATATCCCTTTGGCAACAGCTGAAACTATAGAAGCAATAGGTACAGATACATCACAGGTTGGAACCTCAAATCAGAGCACAGAAGAGTTGATCAAATCCATGGAGGAAATGAAGCTCCAGGTCACTGAACTGCAAAACGTAAAAGAGAAATTCATTACCTTAGAGAAAAATTATGATGTGTCAAAATTCAATTTTTCCGAAGAGGTGAGGAAAAATAAAGGCTTGACTCAACAGTTTAAAACACTGGAAACAGATCTTACATTTGAAAATCCTTTGGCTGATATCAAAAAGATATTATGAACCAATATCATTGAATCAATAAATGATATTTGGTCATCAATTCAAATCATTTTTGAACAAATTGACTTAGTGAAAGTTGCTCTTTAAGAGATTGAAAAAACCAAGGAAGAACTAGGAAGGAAGCCTGAAGAAGCTATCAGATTAATAAAATTTCTAAACAGCAGAAACAAGTATCAGTTGGAACAGCTAAACATTGAGGATGGAACTGGTACCATCCTTGAAATAAAGAAAGTATTGACCAAAAGGAGTCTAATGCAAGGCCTAGAACAAAAATGTCAAAATATGCAGGAAGACATAGATGAATTTATGGGGAAATTTGGCATCTTACAAAGTAAAGGACTTACAAGTCCTTTAGTCATCAATGACAAGCTAATGATTCAGGATGATTATGTCAACAAGTTATATCAGCAAGCTAACAATCAAGCAATTTCATCTGCCAGCCCATCTGCACCCAAGGCATTGCCCACAGGGAGATTTCTCTATGATAGTTTGGAGAACCTTTTTTATATTGAGCATGAAGTGAGGCACTTGTTTCCAGTACAACCAAACTTTGTAAAATACACAGAAGCAAATGAAATCTTCAAAAAACTGACAAGGACAAGAATATCGAGAGATGATTGGTGGACCAACATGACAGACATCTTATGATTTACCATGGTAAAAAGTGAAGTAAATTGAAGTATTTACCATAGTCAATTTTGGTAAAAAAAGGATGAATGATGGTAAAACAAGTAAAGAGTATCAACCACAGGCAAAAGAGTATCAGTGAAAAGCTAAAATCAATCATCCCCCACAGAATTACGAGCAAGACAGCAAGATGCATTTTCATAGGACCTGCCTCCAGCTCCTTCAACAAAAACAAGGACAGCAAACAAGCAGTTCACATTCAGTTTCTACTTTCGAGACCATCTGTCTCTACATTCATGTAAAAGATATTTAGTTTTTCTAGAATATATCTCTCTTAGTTAGGAGATATTTTGATATAAATTATGTATAAGTACTTCCTTATTCGAAGTATTGGGTGTGGATTCTTAGACATTTCTGTAGACACTTTATTTTGGAATAGAAGTGATGTTGAACAACTATTGTATGGTTGGCTGGACAAAGTAATAAAGCAAAGGACTTTTATAGGATACTTGTGTCAAACGATAAACAAATAAGTACTATATATCTTATGTTTTTTTATATTTTTCTGGTTTAAATATTCATGTGTTGCATAATCTGAATGATAAACGAAAATTTATATTTCAGAAAGAGCTTTACTGCATTCTGTCTTTAAAATCATTTATATTCTTAATGTTTTCTTCCAAGCTATCATAGGTAAGTAATTCTTAATTGCTCCCTACTTTTTAGTTTATCATTGTGGCCATTTAACAAAAAATTCTTAATTTCTTTTTGTTAATGAGCACCCACTTTCCCTCATCTTGAACTTTGTTGAAGGATTCTTAATTGCCCTTTCTCCCTTTCAAGACCATTTCACCCTTTTAAGCTATTATTTGTCTCTTGTTTAGCTATCTTGCCCTGTGAAACCCTCTTTTGTTGAATCAACCTGATCCAGTTAAGACATCCTCAGTTGACTCCATAGCCTAATGGTATGAAATACCTTGTTCTATCCATCTGCTCCTGAATTCCACCACCAAATAAAATCAAAACCCCCAAGCTTCCATAACTAGCCTAATATCTCAGAAAACAAAGCTAAATCACAAAGAGAGAGCCTTCCCTGAGTACAGATTGGCTAGATTCTATACTTAAAAGATTGGTTTGTGGTTACCTCGGACCCCTTTCCTTCTTCGAACAACTTCAAGGAAAATCTGATTGATAACACTATATATTTATCAGAAATGACAAGAGTTTTAGATGTAGAAGGGGAATTAAAAGAATATGGAATGGATTCAGAATATTTGGGAGGAGGCTTCTTGGTAGTGTATTTATCTTTACTGAGAGGAGTTGTTGATTTATGTTTGTGATTTGATGATGGTGAATCAATAGATTTTCTACGCCTAGTTTCTACTGGAAAAGCTTCTCCTTCCTCCTCATTCTCTAATGCAGTAAGAATAAAATCCCATAATCCATTTGCTTCAACTAATTCTTCTTCTTCAGATTATTCTACAAATAAAGTTGATTCTTTGTATTCCTCTTAATCTGATTCAACATTAGATATAATATTAGGTGGTTGAGGCAATGAAGGTTGAGTTTTCTTAAACGGTCTAAAAGATCTTTTTGGAGTATCTCAGACCTAGTTTTTTAAGGAATTTTTGCAATCCTTCTAAATCGAAAGGGTCTTTGGATGGTTTCTTTTTGGTTTCTTCTTTGAAAGTTACTTGCTTTGATTTTCTCTCTTCAATAATGGTTTCTTCTCTAAGGATAAAACTGTTCTTTCAACAGATAAAGCTTCTTTCATGTTGTCACTTCAAGTGATTTTGTTAGCTCTCTCTACGAATATTGCAATATTAGAGGGAAGTGTAGATATATACCATTCTATTTGAACATCTTCACTAGGTTGTGAAGTTTCTAGAATTTTTTTAAGCAAATTATTGAACCTGGAATTGAAATCCTTGATTTTTCCCCTTGATTTGTTTTGAGATTGGAAATATCATTGATTAAAGTAGCTTTGGTTCTATCATCACCAAACTTAGTTAGAAATTGCTATTGGAACGTATTCCAATTCTTGATTGAATCTGATGGTAAAGAAAAATACGAGGATTCTTCTCATCCTACTAAGGTATAGGGAAAAAGCCTACACACACAATCTTCTTCAGAAACACCATTTAGATTTACGGCTAACATATAACTACGTAAATTCTCTTCAACTGGCATCCCTTCATTTGGATTGAACTTGGGTAACCATCTTTCTGGATGTTTAGGTAAAGGGTGAAAGGGTGCGGCCATGTTAACCGCACCTGGATTGGTCCAAGGTCTATTTTCCATAATGGGAACTTGATTAGAAGGGTTTGTGATAGTAGAAGAGGTTGATTGTGTGGAGGAAGTAGCTCCTGTGCTAGTGTTTCTTGAACTAGCACCAATTGATTGAGAATGGAGGGTATGAATAGGAGTATTGATCGAATGAAATGAAAGTGTTTGTGGTGAAGTGGATGATAGAATATCACTAGTGGATGGTTGTGACTCTATTTTTTTCATCTTTCTTTGGTGAGAGGGTAAAGGAAACTCAAATGGAGTAGTTCCAAGTTTCTCACTTTGGATCGAGTCAAAATACGAGAAGTGGGAAAAGATGGCAATACACTTCCTTCAGATATTTCCGATTGTTGAGGCATTTCACCTTAAATAGAAATTCCTTCTAATTTCTGGATTAGGGTATGAACTTCTGGTAGATCTTATGAAGGAGGCTGATCTGACATTTTAGGGTTTATGCTAGGAGGTTTTGTGGCTACTTTCGCAACTTCCAATCTAGGTGTCAGAGCTTTAGAATGAGATCTAGAAGTTGGGGGAGATTTTGAGGGACAAGGACTCTTTAGATTACCTTTTGATTTGGGATTAAACATTGTTGCCATTCATAGTCAGGGCCCTCCTTCTAGTGCCAAAAATGTTGAAGGCTGGAATCTCGGTGCCTCAACATTGGGGAATACCACCAGGTCGAGAGCTTAAGGAAATTCCTTTTCCATTGAAAGTGGTGGGTCTGACTGAAGATAAAGGGATATAATATAATAATATGGAACAAACTAAGACTAATGGAATGATTCAAAAGAAAAGGATGATATCACTAATTAAACTTATCCTAATTACTTCTCGGGAATAAGATTTTTGTATATGCAATTCATAGAAATATTTCACAAAGCATGCAACAATATAGATCATTAATTACTTTAATGAAAAGAAAACAATAAGATAACTAAATTAATTAAATACTTAATTACATTAGTTTATTAAAACTCAATCACATATAATAACTCATTATCTCATGTATAACCACACAAGATATAATCCTGCACATCAATAGTGGCAATGTATGACTATATTCAAAGCATTTATATAATGAACTAATCTATAAGAAATTTACAATATATTTCAATGAAACATAGCAACAATATACATATAATAATACATGATACATCATCACTGTGCTAAAAAACCATAGCTTAAGGCTCTGCTTCTCAATAAGATAACTTTGGATTTAAACAATAGTGCAAGTTCAAAGTTGACTTTCAAAAATTCATAATCCTTTTCTAAATTCTTGAATGGGGTTTAAATAGCCTATTAATATTAAAAAAATAGTAAACTAAAAATTCTCCAAAAACTTTAACAAATTAAGCTAAAAATAAATAAAAGCTAAAGATAGCATCTGTTGCAACAAGAAACTCATGACTGTGCTTCGGGCTGATTCTGCATTTGTTCTATAAGTCCACATATATCTGTCATTGGATTTAGCTAGGGGATGAATTGGTTGCATACATATCTACCTCATGAATACTGCATCATTGAGTGCTAGAAGGAATTGGGTTGTTCCATTATATAGACACTTCAGCACTAGCCACTAACTATGTGGCTTCATCAAGAAATGCCAATAACCTTCAAGGTTTATTTTTTATAAACTTTGAATATCTTCAATCCTTTTGTTGGATGCTTCTTCCCATGATTGTTTCAAAACTTTGACATCTAGCAAAGTGTCCTTTTGGAATTCTTGTATCAGATTGGCCTGCAACAAAGTATCGTTGATATATTTGGTGAAGTTTGAAGCGAGATTTATGGCTGTGATAATAGTCATTTATGTCTGTCTCATTTTGATGTCCCAGTCACCGAAAACAATATCCTTTTGTGATTCTTCAATTCAAGGGAGACCAACTGATCTCCCTTCAACATTGTCTTGCAAATCTATATGTTTAGATATTTTTTCTTAATTTTTCTCATAAAATGTCTATAGGTCAGACAACTAATTGACCAAAGAATCACTGGTTCTGCACAAATCATGAATTAAAACTAACTTGTGACAAAAGATGATTTGTTGTTTGGTGAGGAGAGTTTTTAGCTCTTATGCTTCCTTTCAGACTTCATTCAATTCTGGGCTCTGTTTCAACTGACTAATATTTTGTTGCAACTATTGTAGTTGTTCATATTTGTCTTTGACTTCAAATTCTAGTTTTAAATCATTAAAATCTTTCTGTAACTCGACATGTTTTGCCTACCATTGTTGGTCAATTACTTGCCTTTCATTCTGGAAATCTTGTTTTAACTGCAAAATCCTCTGGTCTTTTTCTTTTAAAATTAGATGTGTTTATGTTGCCTTGTCAATAGTGGCACTAGCATAAGCTCCTGCGAATTGTGAAAGTCTATTCAATTCTTCATCTGGAGTTGACTGAGCTCCCTTCTAGAGAACCTGAAAAGGAGTGTCTCTTAAGATTGGTGTTTGTTCTTGAGCTAGCTTTCTCTTCTTCCTTGATCTGCTCAATACTTATTTATGATTGGGAATATAACATACAACAAGAGGGGGATTTTCTTCGATCTTCAGCACTATCTCAAAAGTAGGAAATGTCGAGATAATTTCCATATCCTCAACAACGATAGCTTTATCAGAAATATTGTGAACAATAGTTTTCTCAGGATCTCAGGAACAGTATTTGTTGCGGGAATTTCAGGAGTAGGTGTATTAGAAACCTTAGTAGTAAATGAGTTTATCCCTTTGTTTTCTAAGTTTTTTGTTGCTCCTGTGTTAACTGAAGTATCCACATCTTGAGACTCTTCGGTAGACAAAACACGATTAAAATCCTCGCATAATTTATCTAATTGGTGGTTTTCTTTGACCTTTATGGTTTGTTCAGCAGCTGTTGTAGCTATTTCTGAGACTTGGGAAATGATTGGATTCCTTGACGAGGAGGTTGATGTATTTGCAACCTCAGGAGTCTGTCGAGACTATCTTAGCAAAATTTTTGGTAGATGATCTCTTCTCCGATTACGATATTGATTAGTCTTAATCAGTTCTTAAGGTGAAAAACGTTCTTCCACCATTCTTTAAACTATAGAATAATTTGGGACCATCTCAAATAAATCATCAAAATCATTAGACTCATTTGAAAACTGTCTGATTCTTGTCTGTGTGGTCACATATTTAGCAACACCATTGGGGTCATATTGCCTGTTTTGAATGGTAGGGAAACTAAAGGCTTTAATTAGGTCAATTTCTTGTAGAGTATACCTAAAATTTTCCAACTTGTAAGTACCATAGGAAATAGGAAAAGGGGGCCAAATGGTTTTCTTGGCTTCCTTAAGCATTTTAGCTAAACCACAACCCACTATCTCATAGGAATTTTCTTTGGCTAATAACTTATTCGGAACAAAAAGGGGTAAAACATGAGGATGAGAAATGCTGCCAAAAACTAGAATGTAGGTAAATGTTTCTTCCCCAAACCACTTTCCTATCGGTTTTAAGTCCTTATTAGCTTCAACGGTAAGTCTAGTTGCTTCGTTGCCAAAGACCTCTTGGTGGATAGGGAGGATGATTGCATGACATATTTTATAGAGATGAGCATGGTATTTGGTTTCCCACAGGATATAGAGATAAACATGTATAGGGGAAGGGTACTAGACTATCCATTTCCATCCTAGATATGGGAAATCATAAGAAAATAAAATAGTTTCCATGATATAGGCACTCATGAAGAAAGGAGGAATAGTTCTCTCAAGAACATTACACTTCTACCAGTAATTGTGATTTGGGTGGTCAAATTATTGGACAAAATTTTTGCCCAATCCATGATATAACCGTCAGCGGTGACTTCTATTAATGGCACCCATTCCTCTGAGAATTTCTTTGTATTGGGGTAACCATAGAGATGACACATCATAGAAGAAATGTGAGAGAAAGGACCAACAATAAAGGCTAATGAATATATACCCCTGTATTCCCGCTTGTGTTTTCTTAGGTTTCTTCTCCATTCTTTAATAAGATCTACTAGATTCAGATTTTCCTACATGAACTTTTGAACAAATTGAGTATCGTACTTCTTCTATGGTAGTGGTACATTATACATTTTCCTTAAAACTTCAGCTCTAAAAGATCCAATAATGGTCTTTTTTGAAGTCAGAAAGACTCTGTGTATGATATCTAGATGGTCAATGACCCATCTTACCATGTATGTATAAGGTAGAATCTTAGGACGAGCACCAATTCTATGTAAAAACAAATTAGCCACCTCATTCCATGGAGTGCTAACATCTGGGGATTGATCGTCGACAGTAGCACTCTGTTTGACTACTACTGTTGGGCTTTCATCTTCGAATAGTTTGTATATGACCACCTAGGAGGAATACCCTGCATGTGGATTGCATATAGTATCTGTAAACAATGGCGTCATCTCAGGAATTTCTTCAGAAGGTAAAATTGTTGAGGCTGAATTACAAATTTTCTCTTTACTTTGATTATCCTTGACATCTCCTGTAACTGTTGTTTATCATATTTTACCTATGAAAATAAACCAAGATGAGCAAGAACTCGTAAAACACGAAGAGTCTTATCAATTGAATGCAAGTTTTAATGAAGAAATCGTTCTACATAATATGAAAGTATTACAAATCGTTTGAAAATATTAAAAGCATAAACACACAGAGTAGCCATTAATTTTGAGCATTTGTTCACTTGATGTTGACACCTGTCATTATATTGGATATTAGTACTATGGACATTTCGTTGTTTAGATAATATAAGCATAACTTGCAATTTTGTAATTTCCCGATATTATGTTGGTATGATCTCAAATAGAAATGTGGGATATGCAATATCAGAAGGTCGGGAGTAAACAAAATGTGGTATCGACGTCTACCAATTGACAGAATGTGATATTTTTTTTGCAAGAGTGCGATATCATAATTGAAATATTGCAATTGGCATTTGTCAATGGTGTTTTGTGATTGAGAGAAATGGGATCGAAGAATTTGCAATCGGGATAGTCACGATCGGCATTTTGTTATCGGTGAGATTACGATGGTGTAAACTTGGAACTCGCCAACACTGATATGTCGATATCTACTCACATGTAGCCTTAGTGGGTCAGGCTTTTAATGATATTTTCTTTATTCATTGATATGGCCTTTATAAACATTTCGGGAATAGTTTTTAAAGGTTTCTTAAAGGAAATTAAATCAAATGGCCTTTCTAAGATTTGTATTTATTTGCTAAAAACAAAGGATATACTCCTAGTCCTAAAAAGTTTTATTTTAGCAATATATCTATAGTTTAAAGGCTTTCTTGTTTGATTTATAAGGGAAAAATAATGAAAAATCCTATTTTATGAAAACAAGAAAGGATTTATTTTTAAAAATTTAAAAGGGTCCCCATTGTTTCCTATTCTATGTCTAGAAATAATGGGGGTTGTTGAGTACCACAATAGAAAGATCTAAGGAATTTCAAGGGCATCAAAGTGAAAAAAATAACATTGAGAAAATTTGAGAAATATTTATGAGACAAGTATTTGTCTGAGCTACTACGACAACAAAATTAAATAATTCTGAGCATAAACCAGGACAACTTTGTGGATGATTATTGGTCTAGATTGGATCATTATTTTCTTTGTCATCCATCTTGATTAATGCTGGAGCATTAGAGCTTCCAATCCATAAATATTTTTTGAGAAAAAGCTCCAAAAGGGGTTTTGATATTGTAAAGGAATTATAATTCCTTAATTATAAATATTCTTAGTTTCATTTAATTATTATAGAATAGCTTTAGAAAAGATATGGATATGAGATATTTTTCCATAAGGAAATAGCAAAGTTGCCTTGAAGAATATGATAGATTTATGGAATAAATCATGAGAGATTTAGTGAATAAATATGAGAGATTTAGGGAATAAATCAGGGAGTGATTTTAGGATTTAGGAAAAGCTTATGTATGGAGTGATTTATGGGTGATTTATGGAGTTCTTTTAGGATTCGGAAAAGATATTGTATTTCTTAATTGTATTTATTGTAAGCCTACGAGAAATGAGAACTAATGGCCACAATGAATGTGAGATCATGCTAAGAGAGGAATGAATACTTCTGTAATTTTTATGTAATTGTATGGACATGATTTTATAATTGAAAGGAATTTTCATTATGTTCACAAATTTTCTCTGTGTGTATGTGTGAATGAAGAATCCCAATTTTATGTGTAATTTGGAGTTAAGTAGAGTTTCAAATCTTGTATATGGGTTTGAAATTAAATGATATGAGATTTAAATATCATAAGTGAGGGTGCATAGTTTTTTTTGTGTGTTTGTTTTATTGCAGGAACAAAGAACAAGAGTCAAAAGTGGTTAAAAGTGTACGGACACCTTGATGTCAGTATTGCATTGACATCCCAGAAGTAGAGAGTCAGACTCTGTAGGAAGAGGTGAATTTTTTCTGCATCAAAGTGGTATCAGAGTTAGTATGCTCATTAGAATTGAGGATTACAACCAGAAGGAGGATGACTTCCAGCAAGTAGAAGTTGGGTAGAAGTTTAAGAAGGTAGTTCCATAGTGAGTGTGGGTAGAATTTCCAAGAAACTGTTCTAAGGATAGAACCAGAGAAAAATCCAAAAGGTCAAGCTATTGAAGAAAGCTTGATGAGGTATTGAGTAGCAAGAAGAGGAGACTTGCATAGAGGACAAGTTTGATTACAGTTCCCTGTTGAGAATGGAAAATCTCACAAACTTAGAGAGAAGGGTGCCCACAAAGGGCCATGACAAAGGTTTAGGTGGAAGCCATAGCAGAAGGAAAGAAGATTTCAAGGCAAAAGAAATCAAGAAGAAAATGAGTAATGAAGAATTTAATAGAGAACTCGTTGATATTAAAGTACAGTTGGATGTACTTATGGAGTTGCTACAACAAGAGATTGAAGACCATAAATGTGGATGGATTTTTACGAAGAAATTTAAATGGTCAGTTAAGAATTTGCATGCACGAAATCAAAGAATATGGATGAGGTATCTGATCAGGTTAAGGATGCTTGGAGAAAGTGAGAAAGAGAATGTGTACATTTGTGAACAAGAGGAAGGACCATTTCTTTGTGAGAAAGAAGATGAGGGGCTTTCTACAAGTCTCATGAACTACTTGGATAGTTAAGATCAACGTGTGGATGTGTTGATAGAGGAGATAAACGAGGCTAAAAATCCAAATATTTTTTAAACTAGTATTTTGTGTATGGTTGCGGGTTATTTTGTGTATGGTGACGAACAGTCACCTAGAAATATCATGAAGGTGAAGAAAGAAAAATAAATGTCCTCTCAAGGCATAGAAGGAAGACAAACTCAAAATTTCATTCTAATAGAGGATGAGGTAGCATTCTTTCATGAAGAAAACCATGATGAAACCATAAATTAATGAACAAAGAGATTATTGATAGACAGTTAAAGAAACATTTTGTTGCAAAGAAAAAAGAATATTTGGCTCATGGAGATAGTCAAAGGGAGAACAAAGAGGAAGAGAAACATTCAAAATAAATGCTGAAAATTTTTGAAGAAGATCTGAGGATGTTGGAAGAATAGTTAATTAATCCAAGGATGATTGGAGAATATTACATACAAGTTTCAAGCATAGAGGAGTTTCTTAAGGCATAAGATGAAGGAAAGAGTAATAATTCTGCAGATATTAAAGAAGAAAACATGTAACAACAACCAGAGTGGAGCAACAACAAAGTTCAGCAAACAAGGACCAACATGTACCAGCTAGGAGTTAAACTGGACATTGAAATTGACACGATGAGAACACTAATGATGAAAGTGCATGAGAAATTTCACACTAATATAAGAACGGTAGTCAATCGTAGAAGGAAAATGAACGTACAAGAGTACATCAACAAAGAGAGTGGAAAACTACAACATAAAGTTTGGAAACCTATAAGGTTGAAGAAGACAGTGACAACAACAACAGAGAAGCAACATGAAGAAAGAGGTGATCGGTTACAATACAAAGTTTGGGATCTAGGAGGATTCAACAATTAATCACACATATCCAAGACGTAATTAATTCTTTCTACCTTGGGAGTCTGATCCAGGACCATTAGAGCTTCCAATCCATCAAGGTTTTTTGATAAAAAGCTCCAAAAGGGATTTAGATATTGTGAAGGAATTATAATTCCTCAATTGAAAATTTTCTTAGATTCATTTAATTATTATGGAATAGTTTTATAAAAGCTATGGATAGGAGAGATTTTTCCATAAGGAAGAAGAAAAGTTGCCTTGAAGAGCATGATATACTTATGGAATAAATCAGGAGAGCTTTAGTGAATAAGTTATGAGAGGTTTCAGGAATAAATCAGGAAGTGATTTTAGGATTTAGGAAAAGCTCATTTATGAAGTGATTTATGGAGTGCTTTTAGGATTTATAAAATATATTGTATTTCTTAATTCTATTTATTTTAAGCCTACAGAAAATGACAACTAATTTCCATAATGAATGTGAGATTGGACCAAGAGAGGAATGAATACTTTTTTAATTGTTATGTAATTGTATGGACATGATTTTATAAATGAAAGGAATTTTCATTATGTTCACAAATTGTTTTTGTGTGTATTTGTGAACGAAGAATCCCAATTTTATGTGTAATCTGGAATTAAGCAGAGTATAAAAACTTGTATATGGGTTTGAAATTAAATGATATGAGATTTAAATATCACTAGTGAGGGTGCATAGGTTTTTTTGTTTGTTTTTTCAATTGCAAGAACAAATAACAAGATTGAAAAGTGGTTAAAGGTGTATGGGCACCTTGATGTCAATATTGCATTGACATCCCAGAAGTAGAGAGCCATAATTTGTAGGAAGAGGTGAATTTTCCTGCATCATTGATGTTTTCAAAGTCGAAAAGGTGGAGGAATCAACCCTTAGGACCATTTTTATTGGTAGGGCCTAATTTGGCAAACAGTTGGAAACCTTTTGGGATTGTTTTGAGGCATCAAATGATGCATTTTTGGGGGTAAAACTTCTTTGCTTTAGTACCACACCTTATTTTCGTATTCCACACACAGAGACATTTCCAAAGGAGCAAGAATTACATCAATCAGGGTCCATATGTTAAAGTTATGCCACTGAGAAGTTGACCTTATTGTCTTCACCACCATAATTTGAGAGGATGCCAAGTTAGCCCCCATTATTCATGGAAAAGGTATTAGACATGCAATTATGATGTAGAAGACTATAGAAGATTATATATTGTAACTTTATTTAAAAGTTGAGGTAGTCAACCTAACACTAGTAGACTATCGGGTTGTGTTATAATCAAGCCACTAGGAGGAAAATCAGTTCCATTATTTCAAGTGCATTTGTTCCATAGCTAAGAAAAAATAGCCAAGAGGGATAGGAGATAGAGCACACACAAAGGATTTGTGCACTATAGTATCCTATAGGCCATACGCCATATTTCTTTGTATTCACATCCATATTTCCGTTCAAAGAAAGAGAGTGGAGCAACCTCACCTTCTAGCTAGATTTTTCTCTTGGAAGGGTTTCCCAGGGCATATCTTGTGTCAAATTTGTGTGTGAGATTCTATATCGCTATTCATTATTTTTGGCATAATTTTTAATTCAAATGCATTCACTATTGACAATATTTTATATATCTAGAAATCCCCAAAAAGTTAGAATTGTAATAGCGTATAATTTCATCTTTTAAATATATTTTTATCAGATCTATTGTGATGAACCATCCAGTGGAATATCCATGAAAATTTTCGAGTTATATTGGTATCATAGTAGTTTTCTTTGGATATATTTTAGATATTTTCAAAGGATCTAGACCAGCTAGGCCAAAAGTCATAAAATCATAATCATGGCTTACGAATTTATTACCAACACTCTTGATCCTACAAAGGAGAGGTTTCCATGGTTAAAACAACAAGTTGCATATATAAATTATAATGTAAATATCCTCATGGTGGCCCTAAGAAATAATCTTAGAATATTTGGAGAAGATGGAGATTCAAATGTAGATGACAAATCAGAAGGAAGATCAGGAGATTGGGAAGAAACATAAAACCAACAGAAGAAAGAAACTAGAAAAGAAAAATCCAGTTTGAGTGTTCTGAATCAATCATAACCCTATTTAAAATGGAATAAAAGGTCGATATTAAGCCATACCAAGCTGATATTGACACCCTGGAGCTAAATCACTGGTTATAGAAATTGGAAGGGTATTTCAATGTCCATCAAATTTAGAAAGAACATAAGATTTTTTTTGTGTGGTTTAACTTACAAGGTAATTCCCTGACTTGGTAGGGAATCACACAAAGACCTTGAGGTTGGAGGGAGAACCTCTAGTGGCTAAGTGGGAGGACTTTAAAACCCTATTAACTCACATTTTTAGCCTATTGGGTATGTAGAGAACTAGTGGATCTGGTGGCACTACTTTAGGAAAAAGATGAGGCAAAGTGTATAGGAGTACATCAAAGAGTTTAGAAATATGGCCATAATGTTGGATATCTCCCCCAAAATTCAATATGTACTCCCTAAGTATTTGGGGGGTCTACACCACCATATGTGGGGCAAGTTATGTTGGTCAAGCTAAAATCAATGGATGAGGCTTTTGTATAGGTACATTACCTAGAGAACATAGGTCCAAAGAAAGTGAAATAAATTGGATCGAAGAAGAAGAAGGAAAAAGGGGGAAAAGATAGGAATACAACATCTACTACACACTAATGCGAAGATTCAATCCACTACTACAATCACTGAACATTGACAGTCATAGAGAGGAGAAGTGGTGGAAGTTGTAGCCAAATATTAACCCAAAGAACAAAAAGAAAGACAATAAGAAGATGAATCTCCCGGCCATTGACTCTGCATCCTCTTAGTGTGTAGATTTTAACCCCATACAAAAATTACCTACATATGATTTCTAAAACACAGAAAATAAACAATGTGAGAGTATAACACATAAAATACATATACACAGAGATTTTCCCCTGGACCCCAAAACTGGGACTACCAGCTTGATTTTTCATTATGTTCCTCTCAATGTTACAATACATATTTATACATGCCAAAGCATCCAATACCATGGACCGAAAAATCATCACGTCCAAAACCATGGACCGAAAACCATTGCGTCCAAAAAACATGTGTGAAAAACATGCACCAAACCATAGGTGGGTCTGCCCAAACTAACATAGGGTCCAAAACAAAAATTTTATGGGGCGCTACCCTAGACCCCATAAAGTGGGGTTACGGGTATGCCTCAAACCCCATGTGACCCTCCTCCACTACACAATCAGCGCAACGAAAGGGGGGCTCCACCCTCCTCTAACCCCCTGGTTGACTACGTGGGCTAGTCGTGGAAAGAATATAACATAACCCAACATTCTCCCACTTGTTGTTTTCTTTCCACAGGGGGCCACAAGAGAGTGTAGTCTTTTTGCCAACCCTGAAATGCCCATTGTCTCTCTACACCAAGAGAACTTCTCAGAGCTCACAGATTTTGTCAATGCATCTGTAGTATTCTTCAAAGTTTCCACCTTTACACAACACCTTTTTGTCTTCTATCATATCCCTCACAAAGTGATACTGAACATCAATGTGCTTTTTCTTTGAATGATATGTGGGGTTCTTTCCTAAGAAAATTGCACTTTGGCTATCACAGTCTATCATTATAGCTCCCTGTACTAACCCCATACTTGAACACAACCTCTGCAACCAAACTGCTTGCTTGCTTGCATGAGTGGCTGCCATGTATTCTGCCTCTGTAGTTGATAGTGCCACTACAGATTGTTTCTTACTCATCCAACTGATTTCACCTCCAAATAGGCTAAACACATACCCACTTGTAGATCTTCTCTGATCTAGATCTCCTACCCAGTCTGCATCAAAAAAGACATGAATATCCAAAATTTTGTCCAATCCTAGTCTTCCTTGGTAGCATAAACCATAATCACTAGTGCCACGCAAATACCTGAAAACCTGCTTCACTGTTGTCTAGTGATCCTTCCCTGGTTTTGACATAAACCTGCTCAATACTCCCACTACATGTGCAATGTCTGGTCTAGTACAGACCATTGCATACATCAGGCTACCGACTGAACTTGCATATGGAACACGGGACATGTCCTCTTCCTCTTCTTATGTCTTGGGACAGTGTTCAACAGATAACCTCACACCTACAGGAATAGGAACCTTCACCAATTTACTATCCTGCATATTAAACCTCTGAAGTATTGTCTTGACATACTTCCTCTAGTTTAACCAGAGCTTCCTCCTTTCCTGATCTCTTTTAATTTCCATGCCCAAAATATAGTTTACAGCACCAATATCTTTTGTGTCGAATTTGGAGGACAATTGGGTCTTCAAATCCTGGATAATTTCTTTTTCATTTCCAACCAGCAACATATCATCCACATACAAGACCAGATAAATAACACGATCACAATTAATTTAAAATACACACAGTGATCTGCTTTGCTTCTGGTGAAGCCAAGTCCCCGTATAAATGTATCAAATTTCTGATACCACATCCTTGGTGATTGTTTTAACCCATACATAGACTTCTTTAACTTGCATAGTAGTTCTTTCTTACCCTTCACCGCAAAGCCTTCAGGTTGCTTCATGTAGATTTCCTCTTCCAAATCCCCGTGAAGAAATGTTGTCTTCACATCCATCTGTTCTACCTCAAAATCAGAAGCAACAGCAACAGATAAAAGTAATCTAATAGAAGTTACCTTGGCAACAGGAGAAAAAATATCACCAAAATCAATTCCCGGCACCTGGGAAT
>APFE030113756.1:107151-124888 GCA_000404065.3 Pinus taeda | reverse complement strand
GTCCTATATTGTTTATGATTGTAGATCTCTACACTTTGAAGGTATTATGCTACTTTGACTTTACAGGTACTCTTTGAACCAAAGTAATCAAGGAAGGAGTGGCAAAGATCCGTCAGAGGGGAGAAGGAACAAGTAAGGAACCAAGCGAAAGATTGAGGTTGGTATTCTTTGCTCCTCTCCTATCTACTTCTTGTAAAGGAAAACACAAGTAACTTTAATCTGTTTGTTTCTAGGATAGCTACTCGTCTTAGTGGGACTAGCAGCTCTGCATAGACACTAGATTTTCCAATAACAAAAGGGTGACTCCACTGGGGAGCGAATATCTTATTTGCTTGTCTAGATTTGTTTACTTTATAAATGATAGACAGAGCCTGAAGTCAAGCCAGCTAGCCTTCGAACAGCACTTGCTATGCAAGTGCAAAGTAGATCAATGATGCTTCAGTCTATCTCTGGGTTTTGTTTATAAATTGAACAATTGATTTGCAAACATCCTAATTGTCCTGGTGGTGGCTCAAGTAGCCTCATTGGATCAGCCCCTGTGATTTTCATTTACTGACCATCATTAGCTCGGCTTAAATCCCTGAACTAAGCTGCAAACTGTGACCAAGGACCAAGTTGAAGTCTCGTCCCTGGACCATCACACCTTCTCCTCTTGGGAATCTGGATGCATCACACCTCCCGTGTGCAGTAGGTGAGATGCATCGCTCTTTCCCTGTGTTATAGGTGCGATGATCAGATAAGACTTTTTCTACTTCTAGATTTTGGTTCTTTGTTCACTCTCTTCAGCTTTATTCAGGAGTTTTGTTGTCTGTGATCAGTATACCACTATGGAAACTCCCTTCTTTTGCATGATTCAGCCTCCATTGTACAAAGAACTATAAATGTTTTTATGTGTTGTTCGCCATTTACAGTTCTCCTTTACAAAGAAGTAGCGTAATCAATCTGTCATCTTTTGATTTGGAAGTGTTGCAAGTGTCGTTTTCAGTCAAAGAAAAGAATCCTACTGTTCTTGATGGTTGATTACACTGTTACTCTTGTATTTTATTTGAATTAATAGTTTTTCAAGTGTCAAAATCAGTTTTCTATTCAAAATCACAAAGTTTCATCATTATCTTCCTTTCATCTTTTGAAGAGAAAATCATTAGTATTGTCGCTTGAAACGATTCAGATTTGTACTTAGCATTCTTTTTGTCATTCACACATTAAGAAAGTGAAAACAAATACATGCATGTGCATTTGCATTTATACTGTTTGTTGATTTTGATTTAGGAAAGTGCATCTAGTGTGTGCTCTCTGCTCTATGTTGAAATAATCCAGCTTCTCTTTCCTTAGTAGCTAGGATTTTCATTGCAAAAAGAAGATTTAATGATTGTTTATCATCTTAGATTGCATTTTAGGAATTGTATATCTACATCATGCGGTGAACTTGAAAGGCAAACTTCTTAAGAAAGATCAATTGTAAAATAAATTCAATGAACATAAAAATGCTTTGGTACCTAACACACAACATTTAGAAGTCTAGGCTAGAGACATATTCTAGCATCGTAAAGCCTGGTAACTATCGCTTTCATTGTAGGTTGGGTGATTCCTCCTCTTTGAGACGACAAGTGCCAGTACGGACTTGTGCTCCCATGTACCGTCGAGTATATATTGGTAGATCACAATAGGTTATATCCTTTATCCTTAGGAAGCTGTGTCTGCCGCCCTATCGATTCCAATGCACTGAACACAACATTCGGGAAGATTGACTGCCGTACCGTAAAAAGTATTCGGTAGTTTTGCGATTGGTTTGGTAATCCCTCTGTCTAGATTTCCAAAGTAGTCTCTTTCATTCCTTTTCAAACTCCTTAAAAGAAAAGGTCCATCTGAGCACTTGTCACTTCAAGATCATTAAAAATCGAAGGCGACTAGAGTCATCTTTTGCTTTTTCTCGACTCTTAAAAATTGAGAAAGAAAGTTGTGTCAAAGCATCTAAAATTTATTTTAATCAAAATAATATCATTGTTCCCAAATTGGTCTTAGGTTGAGAAAAATGGAGTCCACCAACCAAGGGTTTCCCCTTGGAGGAAATCCTAATCCTTTCTCCTCTTGGGGAGATGTTGGTGCACCTTATATGGCTACATTGTCCCTTCCAGGATTGACAATCAGCTTGCCAATATGGCTCTTCTTGACCTCTGTCGTTCAAAGCACCATGATTCCTGAGCAATCAAGTCAGCAACTAGGTGATACTAGAGTTACCCCCCAACCCTTTGCTTCTCTTGTTTCTCCCTCCCCTCCTTCCTCTTTGCTTAGTGAAGCTGGTAAAGCTAAAAACCAAGTAACTGAGAAGAATAAGAAAGGGAAGGAGAAGGAGAAGAAGAAGAAGAAGCCAAAGGCAAAGAGGGGAAATCATGCATCATCTATCAAAAATCCACACACTGCACCATCCAAACCCAAATCTCCATGTGTCATTTGCAAAGGAGACCACTATCATCGAGATTGTCCTTGCATCCCTCGGATCTTAAGGGACTAGTCTCCTCGTTTGCACAATCCGGTGTTGTCAACCTTTGACAATCATGTTGAAAGGACACCATCAACTAGTGAGAGCGAAGTCTCTGGACAGAAAAGAAAATGTAAATTTCCTTGTAAATTGTGTGAAGGCGATCACGTCATCCACCATTGTCCCTTCCTAGATGAAGCTAAAAGAGTCTTGGATAACCGTCCTGCTTCATCGCTACGACTTCCTCCTAGATATAAGAAACTCTTGCCGAGTCCATCACTAGTTGAAAATCTAATCGACATTCCTTTTTGGTCGGTCGAAGCATCTGCCATCGAAGATAAACCCTCTAATTCCATGTCAGACCAAAGTCAGCGGGTCGAAACGGTAGTCGGCCCAGTCTTATCTTCAGATGATACAGTCACCGAAGAGAATGAGAACAACACCGTTCAAATTATTTTCGTAAACAAAAACTCCGATGAACATGGGGGAAATCTACCCATTTCTTTACCGTAGGAAGGAAGTTTGTCAGAGTCATATCCGGCCGTCTATTCGGTCCCACCTCCGAGCAACCTAGTCATTTCCTTTGATTGGTATCTACTAGGCAGACCCTGTTTACCGTCTAATGTACCATTTTGAATCATTGTACAAGCTACAGAATGGTCATGGTCGGTACTATCATAGATGAAGGGGCTTCGGTGAGTATCCTTCCTCAACTGCTTGGAAAGCGATTGGTTCACCATCGCTTATGCCTGAGATGTGAAATCTAACAGGCTTTAACAAAGGAACCAATCGACCATTAAGGATCCTTCCAAATGTGCCTATAATTTTGAGAAGGAAAACCATTTATATGAACATAATGGTAGCCCAAGGACCTTTAGACTATAATCTACTCCTTGGGCGTGACTATATTTATAGCATGGGAGCCATTGTCTCCTCACTCTTTAGAGTAATGTGTTTTCCACATGAAGGCAGAGTGGTCCAGCTCGTAGACCAGCTTTCGTTCCCTGGCTCACACATAGCTAACAGTAAATCCATAAATGGTATTTTCACAAAAGGAATGTCTCATCAATCTCCAGTCCGTTCACCTGAAGAACGCGAGTAATTCGGGGGTCATGACTGAAACCCAGAGGGCATGCACCCTGGTCTGTTTTGCCTGGAAAACTCTGGGTATAGAGTAGGTTTCCGTGAAGGATATATGACCGGTTCGACACCCATCCGTATAGGAAGATGGGATTAGACTAGAATAAGATACCTCCGTTAGAAGGTAGGCCTTTCCCGATAGAACAAATGTTTTGTTTGCAAATTGAAGGGTAACCTAGAAACTCTACTTCACTATACCTTGGGGCATGCAAACCTTTTTACGTGCAAGTGAAGAGCGACCATTTATTTTCTTAGTTTGTGGATTCTCAAACCCTTTAAACTCATAGGATTGGTCGTTCCTAGCTTGCATAATGAAAGGATACGGAGCAAAGCTTCAAGTGGTGCAAGCTCCATAAAAATGGAACCTATCGATGAGACATCCTTATTGTACGATTGGCATGAGCAATTTTTATGCGAAGTTCAAGCTCATTAAAAATTAAACCTAAACGATGAGAAAATGTTCCCCCCAGAGTTTAAGCTCATTAAAAAATGAACCAATCTCCGGTAAATAGCCATTGCGAATGCATTATCATCAGCTTTTGAGCCTTGGTCATGTTCTTACCATCACCTCCACTTTGTTTTAACCGATCATACACCTCCATTTGATTGTTTGTCCTTTTGAGGAACAGCTACGGTGAGTGATTCTGTTAGCCATCCTTGTGACACTATCGTGATTGGAAAATTCCAAACCTTACCTGGAATCAACTGCTACCCAAAAATATCACTCATTCCTCAAAAAACGAGTCTCCTTTATGCTCTCTTCATCTGACTCGTAAAATATGAAAATATTGCCGAGAAATTGGCCTCTCTAGCTCGTTAAAGCTATCAGAAGTGCTATCCCTCCTCTAGATTTTAATCTTTTTGAACCTGAGGGATTATTACACAAAAAGATTGAGCACTTGCCTTGCTCGGCTCGTTAAAACTATCGAAAATTCATCCCTTTTGTATTAGTTTACGCTTTTTCGGACTTAAGGGATTACATGATGAAAAAGAATCATTGGAGTCTCCTTTCCGTTCCTTTCAGACTCTCTAAAATTGAAAGGGACCGAGTTATCTTTATCGTTAAACTCGTTAAAACCAAATAGCGACAAACTCATCCAAATGGACAAGAACAAGTTTCACTGTCACTACGCTTGTTAAAATATAGCGACAGGTTCGCCTGAAGGGTGGATTATAGAATGAGCATATGTTATCCTTCTCAAGCTTGACAAAAATAAAGAGGTACTGGTCAGCAATGACTGGGGAAAATTGGGAAGAAAACTTGAAAAAGCTTTATTGGTAGCAAGTCGTTCTTGAACATGACACTTTCCTTCTGCATCCATGTTGGGTTGGGTTGTTTCGTTCACTGGTCATCACCATTGGTCCATCACACCATCCATATTTGGGGTTAATGCTACCAATCCATAGTCAGTGTCGTCGATATGTGCAAGAGAAGTCATTCAAACAATTCACCTGTGTCTCACCCACTGCAATACATTCATGCTCCATTCCTTCATGATCACTAACATGAACCCTGTATCTTGAAATTGTTTTCACCTCGAAAATCATTTGCTTCGTTCCGTGTTGTTGATGTGGGATTCATTAAGGCCCTCCTGCAACAGGTCGCTTCTTGTCGACATCAGCTCATTATCCAAGAAGTTTAATTAGGAACAACCCTTTCAGTACTTTGAAGCCTGCATGCCTCAATGGCAAGTTTCTCACTTTCGGTGACAGGTTTACATCAATGGCCTTCGACCGAGAGATTTTACGTCGTTTTCGACGCCAAGTCCTTTTTCACACCACGTGAATTGTATTGTAGTACCTTGAGGGTCATTGTCATTATTGGTGATTCCTCTCGTGCCTGTTAATAGGTTACATCATTGGCTGGTAATCAGGCGATGTTTTTCCATGTTCGACTCCAAAACATTTTTTCACATGGATCGACTTGTACTCCGAGTGAAGATTGAACAGGTTTTGAAGACCCCGGATCTAGTTTCATCCATCTAGGCTGCGATATATTCAAGAATATAAAGACATCAAGTGTACATCATTGTTGAATAGATGATCATCCAAATCAAAGGATGATGAGTCCGTATCATCAGTCTGCCACACAGACAGTTGTCTATCCTATGTACATGGAAATGAATTTATAAATCTGAGCATGGGAATGCCTGCCTCAGCTAGATCATGAAAAAATGTTGTCAAAATAATGTATTGTATTGTATCTTATTACAGGTCGCCTCCCAGCTCGAAAAAACTTCGGATCCTCATAGTAAAGCATTTCACCCCACATCAGAAAGATTAACGACCTCATGCTTTAGGGGGAAACTGTTATAGAAATTTTTGGGCAGTTCAACCCCAATCATAAATGTCCATAAACTGAGGGCTCCTAAGTCCCTAGAAGTGTTGCTTCACTGCCTAAAGGGACAAGGTCAGCTGATTACATCATCTCCCAGAAGTTCTCCACTGAAAACTGCTCATAATGGTCAAAACTGGACCATACTGAAAACCCAGTGCAGAGGGTGCGATGCATATCACCTTCCCAGTGTACATGGTGTGATACATACTAAATTTCTCCTCTGTGGGGTGCGATGGTCAGGAATGGACAAATGGCAGGGACAAAATGAAAGGTGGAAGATCATGGAATCTTCCAGAAGCTTCCCCTCTAACACTTGCCTCTCTGTTTTCGACCAAGGATGAGTAAGAGATCATCATTCTCCAAGTGGAGGCAAGAACTATCAGAGACAAGACACTAATCAAGATCCCAAAAGATGACTCACCTCCCTATAATCATCTATATATGGATCCCTCATCACAGAGATCCAAAGGCTGGAATTTTGTATCTTATAGAGAAGTGTTGTTGGTTTTCTGGTGTACATTCATAGTGTTGGGTGATCTAAGCTTTGCCTGAGGTGAAGAAGGGCTTTCTAGCTGGAGGATGATGCTAGGTTAGAACATATGGTTGTAATCCTCTTTCTACATTTCATCTTAATAAGGCTATTCAAGTTTTCCTCCATATTCTTGTGTACTTGTTTATATATGCATTTGTATGATTAACACACATTTGGTCCTGTGTTATTTATGAATATAGATCTTTGTTCTTCAATAGTAGCATGTTGTTGTGATTCCATAGATGCTCTTTGAAGCTAGGCAGACGAAGAAGAAGCGGCGAAGCTCTGTCAGGAAGGAGAGGAAATCAAGCACAAGACTAAGGTTGGTCTCCTTGGTTCCCCTCCTGTCTATTTTCATAAAGGAAAACGAAAGTATACTTTACTTGTTTGTTTCTAAGATAGCTACCAGTCTTAGTGGGAATAGCAGCATCCGAGTGGACACTATTCCCGGTAACAGAGGCTCTCATCCGAGCCACCTTGGATGTTGAGTCTCAACGAAAACACACATCTAGCTTTGAATGTCATAGTGGCCCACGATCCCTTGATGCTTAAGATACTATCCTAGGGAATAATCGTGTGCCATATGGTGCTCATGCGACACCTAACCCACATGGTGATGACCATGCAATACATGGTCAATCTTCTAAGCAGTGGCAACGTTCTATCAAAACCACCATCGTGCCTCCGACTCTAGCTTTGGATAATGTTGTTCTGCTTGATCGTATATCTAGCCTCCAGAAACGTGCTCTCGCCGACCGATTGTTTTTTTATGATATGAGTGACTCTGAGATGAGAAATTGGGACAAAAGGAAATGGAAAACTATGCTTGGCTACATGTCGACTGTTGTGCGTATGTTGAAGGGCTGGTATAGTTTTCATTTTCTCAGTGAAGAGGAGTTACAAAGAATCAAAGCTATCCCATGGGTAAATGGAAGGAGCTTCCTCGCCCTCCATTCATGGTATATTAGGTATAATCTACTACATAACATGCCTCAAAACAAGTTAATATAGGTGAAATTACTTGGTTTATCAATGGAGCTATGGAGCAATCAGGCTCTAATGGATATTGGTAGTGTAATAGGAAAGTTTGTTTATGTTTACCTGCATTGTGTGGGGGCTCTAGATAAACGAGTCATTTGGATACTTATTGAGAAGGAGTATGAGGGGGGTTTTCTAGACCATATTGAACTACAGTAGGGAGAGACCCAATTATCTCAGAGGCTGGATTACTGGGGGTACCCTTCAGGTGCTCGTTCTGCCACCATATTGGGCATCTAAAGACTAATTTCCCACATCGGTTGGGTGGTCAAACGCAAGGATGAAACTGTTTCAGTGGGTCATCAATATCACATTCAGGAAGGGGTCTTCTTAGATCGAACAGGCAGTATGGAGATCCACATAGGTAACATACAAGTATTATATGTGGCTCACATTCTTTGACACCTCCTGGATTTGGTTCACCCATATATGGATCATCGCCCATTACGGTTCCATCTTCCTTGATATCCTCTACTAAATATGATATTCCAGTTCCCATTAGTTGTGTCTCACATATCCGCCAACCTTCATCAGGATCCTTCCCCTATCAGGAAATCCCTGCACCGTTTTTGACACCACATCTATTCCACGACATTCCCTCCACTTCTCATATTTCATACGTACCATCTCCATCACCCTCCCGCTTCCCTAATAGGGCTAAGAGACCTATAAACATTTTCACTCCACCTAATTCACCACTGGCCTCTCCCACTAACTCTATTGGCAGTGACCTGGACTTCCTTTTACAAAGGAAAAACCTAGAGTCACTATTCATAAGCCATCTAGCTCCACATCACCTCACATTAGCCCATCCTCTGTTGGGAAAATTACAATCCGACATAAACAAAATTGTGGTAGCCGTCATTTTTGGGGGCAACCCAGGGCTAACTCGCATACCTCCCCTCTGCATCACTTTCTGGTTGATGTACCTATCGCTAACATCCCACCCTCACGGGCCCTTGGAGCACGGATGCCTGAAAAGGAATTCACATGACTTTTATAATTTCCCTGAACATCAGGGGTTTGGGGGCTGCCCCCAAATACCTAGCTCTCAAGCGTCTCCTTTCCACGCTACATCCTTACGTCATCCTTATTCAAGAAACCGTGCATTTTTTGCCTCAAGTTGTACAATATTTTTGGAAAATGTTCCTAAATTGGTATATTGTTGTGACTACTGCTGGGGGCCTCTCTGGTGGTCTTGTGGCTTTATGGGACCCTCGGTGGGTAAAGATTAAATCCTTCAAGTGTTTTGCGGGCATTTTTCTTGAGGGGAACATCTGTGGCTTGGGTGGTCTTGTCCATATCCTAAACATTTATGCACCATATAAGGATAGGCCTATATTTTGGGACAGGATGATAACATCTGGGATTATGGAGTTGGCCTCCCTCATCATTGCTGGGGACCTCAGTTGCACTATAGGATTGGACGAATTTTCGGGTAGATCCAGGAATATTGATCCCCTGTCCGGGATGATTCGAGATGCGATTCTGATGCATAACTTAGTGGATATTTTCCCTGCTAAAATGGCTCCCACTTGAGACAATGGTTGCTCTGGTGTGGCATATGTTGCCAAGTGAGTGGATTGTTTTTAGTCCATGAGCATCTATTGGCCCATCTTGGTGATGTCCACGTGGAAATTATAAGCAATTGTACGTTTGACCACAGACACAATACTTTGCAATGGAGGAGTGGACATCCGCATGGGCATACCTTTCAAATCTAGTAAGACTTGGATCGAGGATCTGAACTTTAATAAATTGGTGAAGGATACATGGAGTCATGTATATGAAAAAGGTGCTTCCCCTATGGATAACATACTCGACAAACTGGATATCCTTCATGGGGAGGTCAAATCTTGGCAGAAATAAAACTATAGGGCCTTGCAAAAGGATCTCTTCGACATACAGTGGGAACTAGATTCTTTACTCCCTATGATGACCACCAACTATCTATCTGCAACAACTCAGTCCTACATACATGCCCTCGAGCTAAAGAAGACACATCTCCTCTCTGTAGAGGAATCCACATAGCGTTTCAAAAGGTGGGCTCTTTGGATCGAGGAAGGGGACCGTAACACTAAATTTTTTCACCGCTTTGCAAATCACAAGCGCAACATAAACTTTGTACAATAGATAAAAAATGCTAATGGATAATACATCAAGTCATAGTATGATTTTAGTAATGCTGCTATCGCCCATTTTCAACTGGCATATGGCCGTAATGAGGATATTGTTGGTGAAGACCTCATATCAGGGATTGATGCATACTCGACTATGTATGATGAGGGTTTAAATGAAGCACTTTTCAAAGAGGTCACAAAAGAGAAATTACTTGGCATCCTTAAGTCCTTCAAAGGTGATAAAATTCAAGGACTGAATGGATGGACAGTGGAACTTTTCACCCACTTCTTTGATCTGTTCAAAAAAGAGTTATTGGACATGGTGGAGGAGTCAAGGATCATTGGTATTATCCACAACCACATCACCTCCACATATACAACAGTTATCCTGAAGTGTTTCCTAGCAACATGCTTTCCAGACTTCAAGCCCATATTGTTGTGCAACCTCATTTACAAATTCATTTCAAAAACCATTGCTAGTAGTATGTGATGCACTCTACCTCACCACATTTCTCCAGAACAATATGGGTTCCTTCAGGACAAGCAAATACATGATGCAGTTGCAAATGCCCAAGAACGCTTGCATACGATACATACCAAACAACTAAATGCTACCATTATGAAAGTCAACTTACAGAAGGCTTATGACTATCTGGATGGGGGATACCTCAGATTGGTTCTTATCAAAAAAAAATTACAACCCAGATGTGTCGATTGGATCATGGTGTGTGTTACTAATGTCAATTATGTTGTTATCATAAATGGATACCCATCCAAATTCTTTTGGGATGGTCGGGGACTCTATCAAGGATGCTCCCTCTCACCTCTGCTGTTCATTTGGCTGATGGATGGGTTGAGACTGCACACAAAAAAGAAGGTTGCACAAGATCAGTTCCAGGCTCTACAGATGGGAAACAACATTAGCATATCACATGGTTTCTTCATCGACAATGTACTCATCATGGGTATGTTATGTCGACTTGCATGGTTATGTATTTTTCATATTTTCAGAAAAATTGCTAATGCTACTATCTTGCATATGAATGTTCATAAATCTATTTTATATCATGGACAATGTGACATGGATTCTATTGCATATATCAAAAACCTATTTGGCATTGAGCCAGAGATGATGAAAAATGGTATGAAATAAATTGGGTATCATATTAAACCATGTAGTTATAGAATTGTTGATTGGAAATGGCTTGTGGATCATTTTTTCAAAAGGATTTATGGGTGGGAATTTAGGTTTCTGTCTTTGGGGGGTTAAATCGTCCTTACCCAAGCTGTCCTCACTCAATTGGGGGTTTACTAGGTGCATGTTTTTCATATACCTGTCTCTATTATCAACAGCCACAACTACAACATGGCTAATTTCATCTGGGGTGGGGGTCATAAAAAAAAAAAATACCATTTGGTCAAGCTATCCAACATCTCTTCCAAAGGGTGTGGGTGGTTGGGTAGTCATGAACCTTTATTATTTTGGATGGTCAATATTGATAAAATCACTTTGGAGGGGGATATTTAAGTCTCGTACTTGGAGTAGGGTCATTCGACATAAATTCCTTAAGGATCAAGACTTTTTTCTGGTATCATAAAGGTGCCATTGGATCCAATCATGGATCGGTAATTTGACTTAGATTTGATAAGATTGCTAAAATTTTCATACAACATCTTGCATGGAAGATTGAATTATGGAGCAAAATCCTCATCGGTGTTGATCAGATTTTGGGTGTTGGCATCGACTGTAATATTTCTATGGGGCTTACTCACTTCTTAAATGGCCAAGGAATATTCTTGTTCCAAGTCATTACTCATTGGTAGGGTCCATGCCCCGTATGGAAAAATGCATAGGAACTAGGTCTATTTGGGCAAATGTACTTAGAATGGAGCCAAAACATTGGTGGAATGAAACAACTTGGCATTTATCATATGGGGTCACATGATAAATTTATATGGATTGGGAAGATGGAATCAGATAACATAATCATTGCTGATACATATTTATCTCTATGCAACAAGGAAGTCAGACATGGACAACATCATGTCTTATATGCCTTTAGGAAAACAAAAATTCCAAAAAAAATCATCCTCTTGACATGGCTGGTCTACCACAACAGAAATCTCATATGGGAAAATTTGCAAAAGAGGCAGTGGCATGGACCTCGCATATGCTCCCTATGAAAAATGTATGAGTAGAACAATAACCACATATTTATTCAATATCAGTATACGGTTGAGGTATGGAAAAAGCTATTATCTTATTGGTTTTCCTTATATTCAACATGACTGCATTGTGGAATCATTGAAATGGTGGAGCACACAAAAATATATATGGAGAACCATCCCAATTTTCATTTTCTGGGTGATTTGGAATTGGAGAAATAAGCACATTTTCTAGAATTCCACAGAAGATGTTTCTATGGTTTTTGAAAGAACCATCACTAATCTTTCCATACACACCACAGAAGCCATGTGCTCTAGAATCACTCAACACAAGTAGACCAGACTACAGATGGAATATCCAATGGGTTTCTTTGATGGGGTTTCTCAAAAGAACACATGTGGCTGTGGTTTTTGGAATGGGTGTAGTGGCACCAATACCAGGGCAGAATCAATGGCTTTATGGGACCTCCTTTGGTTCCATAATTTCCTTGGCATTCCTCATATTAATCTTTATGGAGATTCCAAGATCATAATTGATCAGGTCAAAGGCAAAGCAGCCATCAACAATCCCTTGCTACTCGGTTGGTTGGGGAGAATCGATCTCCTATGGAAACAACACAGCAACTCGACAATATACCACATTGGCAAAGAAGAGATTAACGAAGCTAATGGACTATCTAAGAGGGTACTACACGGTAATATTGGTAATATGCATATGGAAATAACATGGGGTTAAATTTTTTTTGAAGTGGGAGAATTTCCATTTCCTGGGTAACTTCATTTTTTCTCCACCTTTTTTGTAAATTTTATGTATGATGTACTAGTTTATCTTCATCATCTTTCCCACCTGGATGGATTGATGGACATGTTGATTGCCCACTTGCTTGGATAGATGGTATGGGTTGTTTTTTGGACCTTGTACTGCTGATTATATCTTTTCCTACTATTTATTTTCTTGGAACAACACTGGACTGATGGACTGTACTTTTTGTACTATATTAGATCTAATATTTTCTAGAGGGGATGCATGATATTCTCACCCTGATGGCTTGAATGTTGTAATGGCTTGGATGATGAAGAAAATATCCTGTATATTTGAACATATGATATAATATTATGTTTTTTTCGTACTGAAAGAAAGATCAGTGTGACCAACATGTGTTTCCCAAGAGTTTGAGAAAAGTAGCTTTATCGAGGGCTTGGGCATCTTTCTATGTCAAATATTTTTTAACCAAATCTATGCCAACAGATCTCGATAGTGTTCATATGCCGACAAATTTTTGTTACCATTGTAATGCCCCATATATAAACTTTGCATCCATATGGTATTTGTATGTGATGAATTGTTAAAAGTATAACTATGAAAATCGGATTTAGGAAGGCCTAGTAAGTTAAATGTTTAATTTTAATTAGTATTATATATTTTTTTGCTCTTGGTAGTAAAAGAGAAATACATGGCTTCTCTTTAGACACACACATATGATCTAAATAATAAAGGTTTAAAAGGTTTTGGGAAAGATTTTTGATGTTTAGTGGAAGTTAAGAGTTATTATTAAATGGTTAGATTTATCTGTTCTCAGAGATCCTAAATTACCATCATGTTGTGGATATGGGAGAGAGTTATTTCCTAATGAGAAAAATTATAGATAAAAGTTAAACTATGCATTTATAGAAATAAGTGATGGTATTAAATTATAATCATTTGAAGTAAGACATTTTGTTATTGTTTATAATCCCTACAATCATTACAACCATATTTTTTTGTTAACATATATTGGATCTTCTCAAGCTAGTGGATAATACTGCTACAATAGAGTTCCTAAGGGGACACTATTCTTTGGGATATGTATCTTAATTATAAAATTGAACATTGGATTGGATTGGGAGCATTGTAGGTGTAGATACTAATGGGGAACCTACTAATTGGGTAGTGAGAAAAGATATAGACTCGTCAATGGAAAATTTTTACCCATGTGCATGAGTCGACGGTTGACTAAAATATCCTTCTTTTATAGTGGTATAGTGTATATAATTTCTAGATTGTAATTTTTTGTTATATTTAAAATGGAATGAAAATATAGTTTACAAGAGATTTTCTTGATAAAATGATCAACAAGAACCATATAAAGCCATCACATATAAGTTACAAAAAAAATTTGGGTGAGTGTGCATTCATTTGAAGGATAATTGAAAGGGGAATAATCATGATAGTGTTGACAAGGAAAAATATCCCATCAATGATTTATGGTTATCTTTTGTATAAGGTCCCAATTATTCCAAATTGGAATAAAATACCTATCTAAGTTCTAGCCCCAAAACCATTCTTGGATTTGCAAATGTTGTGACAAGTGTTAAATGTCGATAAGAGTACGTACTCTAATCTATAACTATATATTGCACTAACATGGATGAAGACAAAGTGTCGAATCTATTTTAAGGATCTAAACTATGACATGGATCTTTTATATGAATGTAGTATTGTAAACTTTGAAGCACATTACAGTATGTAATATGAGTTAAGATAGATTGATTGTCACTTATAAGTCAAAATTAGCTAGTAAATTTAGGAAGCATGAGACAAAACTCTTATTATATTAATACAAGCTTGAAATAAAATCACTCCTACTTGACTTAAGAATACTTTAGGATGGGAAGATACTAGGATCTCTCACACCAATCCAAGTTATCTATGAAATCTTATTCAATATGCTAAGTGTTCAGTCGAATTATGGCAAAATAAATAAGGATTTTTTATCGAGGAGCTTTCAATGAATGAGGATGGTTAATGCACTAGTGCTTATTTCCACACAATGTAGCAGGGGTCATAGGAGGGGTACCTAAGGGATAGATATTAGACAAAGTGACAATAATGGAACAAAGACACATGATCACCTCAGTGAGTGTTCCCTGATCTTTACACACTTTCACTGATTGGAGGAGGCCCAATATGAAGGATATCACTAGAATAGTGGGATCAATAGCTAGGTGCCATATGATTTCCAAAGACCATTTAAAGCAGAGGTGGAGATAATGGTTTGGTTAGTTTAGGGGAAAGAAAATGGATCTCCAAGAAAGGCTTATGAGGATTCCTAGACCTAGGATAAAGGAATATTCAATACAAAGGATATAGCTAGACCAAATATTCCTAGGGGTATAAAAGACCTCTCTTAAGGTTAGAGAGATAGAAATCATAAAAATTATTTGGAACCACATGGGAGGTCAGGGGATTCCATACAAGGATTAGGGTTTTCAAAATCAAAGAAAAATAAAATATCATAGGTAAAGAAAGGATAAGATATGTTACATAGTAATTTGTCACCGTTGGTCACCGTCCCTGTTACCCCTATTTTCGTATATTGGAGGATACATTCCGAGACCTGTGAGCAGTGACATAACCTAAAAACATTTGCATTATGATCCCTTGAGTATGTACTTCATGTTCCCTGAAGACACCTTCTGCAAATTATCCCTAAAAAGCTCCCTTTTTCCATTGGCGCAGGTACACAGTGTCTTACCCGCGCCAATGACTGAGATCCTCAGAAGAGGGCGCACCCATTGGCGCTCTGTCCTAGAGCAACACTCGCGCCAACTAAGTTTAGTAATTATTTTTGGCCAACGCGCACCCATATGTTTTTTCCTCTCTTATCATGGAGTTCTTTGAGGGAAAAATCCACATGATAGAGGTCGAGAGTCATCATTTATCCATGACAACTATCCTCAGTAGCTTTTCAGGGATAATGCCAATCCACAATGGGCGTCCTGGTACATTGTATCTTCCTCCCTTCTCCATCTATAAAAGCCTGTCCTCATGCATTAAACAAGCTACTTTTTGTGAGTGCTGGAGTAATGCTAGAGTGATAGTAAGAATTTTGAAGCATAGGGAGGTTATGCTACCGGAATCCTGAGAGAGAGAAGGTCTATTGCAAGGCATACATAGCTGCTTGCCCAGCTAGATAATAGGTTCAACGTCAGAACCTTGGTTGTATCTTTCTCTGCTTTTATTCATTAATAGACGACTATCATTATGGTTCCACTCTTATTGTCTTCATAATGATGATTGAGTTATATCCTTTCTGACTGATATATAATTGCATCTATTGGATTTTATGCTTGTATTTGTGTCGTTCTTTGCATGTGCAGGTGTCCGTTGATGAGGATCGTGGGGATTGTGACCAGCCGGAGCAAAGGAACAGGAGCGATGACTCTTCTACAAGTATTAGCGTTGGAATCCAGGTAGGCCCTCATCATCGATCTTTGATTTGCAATAAGGAACCTGCGTGTTAGCGTTGATTGATTGTTGCTAGACCTGTGTTGGGCTAGTGGGATCGCCTCTATCTGCAGAGGGGATTTACCTGTTCAACAATTTGGCGACTCCGCTGGGGAAGTCAAACCTGTTGTTTGATTTGTAAACTTTGGACGGAGCCTGAAGTACGGCCAGATAACCTTCGAAACATTATTGCTTTGCATTAGTGAAGTAGATCAAAGCCACTTCAGTCAATCTCCGGTTTGGTTTACGGACTGAACAATTTGGGAGTTTGTCTTGCATGTTAGTTTTTCTCTTGTTTGCTTGCTTGGATAGCTTTCTGGATTGAATTTCTTGTTGTTTCTTGCTTCTTGGCCTTCCTAGATACTGTAAACCAAGCTTTGGACCGCCTGTTTTGTCTTTTTTACTTCGCAAACTTTATTAGCGCGGCTTTTCTTCTGACAGTCGCGCCAGTTGGCGCATGTTGCTAACTGACAACCCGCGCCAATCCTTTTATAGCACGAGTTGCAGCCTGACAGTTGCACCAGACCTGTTAACCTTTTCAGTTAGCTTGTTTTCCAGCCTTCTGAGCTTGGATTTGTATCTTGCTATATCTTTTGCAGCTTCTGGAAGTGTTTTGGACCTTTGTGTGACTGGTTATTATTTTTTATCCTTCATTTGTTTGATTATTTCTATCGATTTTGTATCTTAGCCCTAGTGGCTTTGGATGTCGAGCCTTCTGTGGGAAATTATGGTTTGATGATCCAGTCAGCTTTTTGGTTGTTTTCCGCACTCATCTAGTGGTTGTGAAAGTTTGGTATTCTATGCTAAAAGTAATTCACTTCTAGCTTGTTTGATTTTTGCTTGACTTCATCTCAACTTAGATCACATGGTTCATTGAAAGTCTTTGTGTTTTCCTTGCTTTGATAGGTAATTTTGATGTTTCAGAATTGGGTCTATATTCCTTTGAGTGAATTGTGTTTCTTTATACTTGTGAATATCTCTTGAGGTTTGTTGAGTGCATCATGCTATCCTAAAAGAAAGAAAAACAAAAGATCTTTTTGCATTTTATTAATTAGCATTTCTTGTTATTTGTTGCTTTTAAAAAGAAAAAGAAAAAGAAAATTTCATTTCTTGTTATTAGCTGCGTTAGGATCTTTGTTGATCATTTTGTTTGTGTAAAGATCTCAACTCTCCTGTAGATAGAGTTCATTGAATGAAATGATATAATTTTGGCATATATTTTTCATTTAGGAAGTTTCGAGAGATCACATACAGTAGGACCAAAAAACTGAAACATAATTGAAGATAAACTGTAAAATAAACTAAATGAACCTAACAACGCATTGGAACATAACGCAAATATTCTAGAGGTATAGGTTAGAGACGTGTTCCGGCGTCTTTAAACCTGGTAGCTTACCGTTGAGTGGTTGGGTGATTCCTCCACGGTGAAACGATAGGTGCCAGTACAGATTGTGCTCCCACGTACTGTCGCGTATATATTGGGAGACCCCTATAGGCTTGCAACCTTTTATCCATAGGAAGCCGAGTCTGCCGCCTTACAAGCCGTAATGCACTGAACACAGCATTCGGGAAGATTAATTGCAGTACGGGAAGTCCTTGGTTTTCATCTGATTGCCAAGGTGTATAAGTAGTTTTACGGATTGTTTGGTAAACCTCT
>APFE030113756.1:83184-97426 GCA_000404065.3 Pinus taeda | reverse complement strand
GCAGTTCCAACGCCGTTTAAAACCTCTGTCAAGGCCAATGAAGTTCAGTGGTTCTAGATCAGGCAGGGTTATAGGCAAGCAAAAGCAGCTTGTCAAGCGAGAATAGAATCGGTCCTAGAATGATCACAGAGCTGGGACATTATTGATATTTCCCAGAGCCTGATTTTATTGAACAGAACCGGTCCCAGAACATCACAGAGCTGGGACATGAGACAGATCAGAGGATGGGACATTAGAGAGATAATAGCTAGGCCATGCGAGTAAAAGTGAGCGGGTCCACTAGTCCACAAAGAACGTTCCCGGGGAATGTGAACTCGATCTTCAAAAATCTGGGTTCGCCGTTAGTCCTCACTAGTTTTGTAAAAGTAGTCGTTGGTCCTCCTGACTAGCCTTCCTCGATAAGTTGCATCTTAGTACAACCAGTATTTTTTCATCGCATTTCTACTATTTATAAAGTTAAAGCGTTTCCAAATCAGCCTTGAAATGGATGGGAGCTCTTATAAGAGATTTATGAAATCCAGCATGGCATGCATTTTCGCTGTCATTTGATAAGCTAGACAGAAAAATTTTAGTCTTTATGATGTGTCGGTAGATATCGACAAACCAATTATAAAACCAATAAGGCCACTGGAGGAATAATTGCGTCACACATTGGGTCCAATGTCAATTCACCGCACACATGACAGGCCAGCCAACAACTAACACCTTGTTTGGAGCGTCTCGGACAAGTGGAATTCGAAAAACTACCATGGAGAACCAGAAGGCGCATGTGCCCACATTTCATAACATGGCAAGGTTCACGAAAACGAATCCCTTTTGCTAGTGGAATACCTGAAAACAAGTTGTGTTATTAATTTAAATATATTTATAAGATTTGGTCAAAAATTTTATAATGCAAACAAGTCGAATTATACATTTAAATATTTTAATAAGATTTGGTCGATTTTTATATTGAAGACAAGTAATATTTTTAAAATCTGTAGACGTTAGTATTGGACAAGTCTCCCTTACCACGTGCATTGCATGCAAGCCATGTGCTTGTGTGCCATTATCATACACTCTAGACTCGCTGCATGGATTGCTTTTGCAGTGGAACAACAGCAGTTCATTCTCCTTAGGGTTACAGTAACTGCTTTCCTCGATTTTCTTTTAATTTTTTCAATGTATGACCTTTCCTTTACTTGAACAGGTAATTTTCTTTGTCTCTCCCTCTTCTGGACTGGCGTTTGCCCTTCTAGTTGGTTCAAGGGCCAAATTGTAACAGGGTTTTTGCTATTGTATAGGTGCCAAACCCTTGCTCTGTTATCTCAGGTTTTTTCATGCTACAGAGGGAAAAACCCTCATTCCTGGGTTAAGGAATTTTTCTTCTTTGTTTATCCAGTACCCTTCAGGGTTATGAATTTGCTCTAAAATTGTCAATATGTAATTTTAATGTATCAGAGTGCAACATTTAATGATTGGTGCAGATGTGTTGTTAGTTCACTGTCAAAATCCTCTGGTGGAATTGACAGAATTATTTTTGTGATACTGTCTGTTACCATTTGAGCATTTATGTAAACAATTCTGCTTTTCCTCGCTATTAAATATGAAAATTCATTGTTCTGCTATTTGGGTACTCTGTAAAGTTGTCTGAATGCTGAGTTTTTGGTTAATGTGTTGTCTAAATGCTTGTACAAGAATTTTTGGTTAATGTTTGTTCCAAAAACATACCGAAGGAGAGAAAGCAAGCTTGAGTGCCACATTTTTCCAAATTGGGTGCCCTCTTTACGTTTTAAGAAGTATAGTTTTGTGATGCATACTGTTTCGAACAGTGATTTTAATTTCAAATTTTTTTCTCTTTTGTTTACTTCACTACTTAGCTACTTGTATCTTTACGTATTATTTTTGGATCTACCCCTATAGGTTTTGCAGAACGATCTGCTTCTTCAATAGGCGAATCAATGGTTTCCAGGTAAACCTCACCTGGAACACTAAGATAAACCGATTATGAAACGGGTGGATCGGCAGGATCTGGGACTGGAATTCGTATGGGTCTTGAACTGCAGCCTGGCTTGTTCTATAAAAGGTTTAATAGAAGATTGGGTGGCTTGAAATTTCTCTGATTTAGCTTGATTACCTTCCTACAGGACAAGGAGGACTAGTTACAGAGAAAGCAAATAAGTAGCTTTTAGTTTCATTGTAAGCATGGCAAAATTGCCATCAGTATAATTGAATTTTACTTTCTGAGGAATCATTGTTGTCTTTTATCCTTTTCTCTGTACTATTGGGTCTCTTTAGTTTCTGATGTCAACTGGTTTTTAGACTAAATTATGGTATTTGGGCTTTCATTTTATGCAGTTCTCGAGTCTTTAAATCTGCGTACCGAGGCAACAGGTGAGAACAGTGAATTCTTAATTCCTGTACTGTCCTGTGCTCTCCGGGGAGCAGCTGTCAGTTGGTAGTTGTTCTTTTTCTTAGGTTTTTGTTTTCCTACCTCTCACCTAATAATAATGCACCCACAACACATTTGGGTTTTAACGAGAAATTGAAGTCGTGACCGCTGAGTTGCCGTGTGATTTTACAGAGGCAGAGAGCTTCTGTTTCTGCTGCATTTGATCACTCCTTTTTGTTTTGCTTGTAACTTACTGCAGGTCGAGTTTCGGTAGAGTGCTTGTGCAGAAAGGTTGAAACTGCAAATCCAGGTTTGTAATTTAAGATTGTGGGTATCTTTGGTTAATTGTTCTGATTCTTAAATTGAATTTGTTAATTGGATGTTTGAGGGAGAGGCCTCTGCATTTTCATTCCGGGCCGCATTGTAGCATTTTAAATGCAGAGGAAAATTTTAAATAATCATCTTTAAATGCTTAATTTTCGTCGCTTTATAGCATTCAATTCAACATGGATGTTTTTACATGCATAAAGAGTGATGATTTTTGTAAATGATATAGTCTCTACAAAAAACTGTTCAACCCAAAACTTCAGTTTTTTCTTTTTTCATGTTCTTAAATAAAATATGTACCCTTATCTTGGTTCTCACTGAAATTTATCTTTTTAACATCATAAGATCAACCTCGGATTCATGGATTTACTTTGCTGAACAATTATGTTTTGGCAGGCGGGTTAGGACTTACCACGTGCTATTCAGGCAGGGCGCAACGATTCACTTGAAGCAACTCGCACAGTACTTAGCAGGGGAGCCTGTGTCGCTTCCGCAAGAAGCATTGCAGGTCATGGATGTGGTGCTTCGTCCCTCGGCAATATCTTATGCGTATGAATTTGTTACTGAAACTACTGTTCGATTCGGGTCTCGTTCTTATGCGTATGAATTTGTTACTGAAACTACTGTTCGATTCGGGTCTCGTTGTATTTTAGTGTCTCCCTCTGTGAGCGATTATGATGTATGAACAATAATGGAACAAAGTTCACTCCTTAGTTTGTAATTGTTGCTCTGGTAGCATTTCTTCTTCTTTAGCACAAATACAAAAGGGAAAACCTCTTAGGTTTGTAAAGGGGGACAAAATATTAGGTTGGAGGATATCCAAGAATGAATTGATCATCCAGTTTTTCATTAAAACCCTAACAGGGATATCCATATTCATTTGGGTTAAGTGTGAGAACTTAGTGGAGGGCCTCAAAAATAAGATTTAGATGCAAAAAGGTCTCCCATCAATAGAGAAAAGGCTCATGTCAAAGGGGAAACTATTGCAAGACATGAGGCTTCTTCAAGGCTATAAGATCAACAAGGGTTCTACTATTTTCTTGGTATCAAGACTGTGTGGAGGATTCAACCCATTCATATCTTAAAAAGAAGCTGGGAGTTAGGAGGTAGCTAATTCAAGTCTCCCCAATGGATCTGGCTCTTCCCGGGATGCAACAAAACAAAAGATGTGTATTATAGGTATGAAAAGCCAAAATATTTCAAGCACTTATATTGTTGAACAAATGGAATAGGCTCCAATTATAGTAGTCAATCTATTAGAGGTCAATTATCTATTTAATTTCTTTCAATCTCGAGTTCTTATATGTAAATTCAATGGGGTTTCTTCCAAATCAAAGGACATTCATTAGTTAGTATTCTCCACCCAGACTCCTACATGCAATATTATTTTATGCACAAAATAGTCTTTTATTGTACAATTTGATACACAGAAGGAACTATATTTTAATTTAAATGATGGGACATGTTTTTGGAGTTGAGCAGGTCTTTTTATAATTCCATGGTTTCTGGGCTTCGATGCCAACACAATGATGGTCTGCAAAATGCCAGTTTGTGTGAGACTACATAATCTACCTCTTCATTTTTGGCACCACCAAGTATTAGAGGGAATTGGAAACAGAATGGGCAAGTTCATAAACATTGGTCTGGGAAGACCTGAAAAAGGAATTTTCACTTTTACTAAAATATTTTTAAAGGTACACATTAACAATGGCTTACTTGATCATATTTACCTAATTCATAATACTTTTTATTGGACCTATCCATTAGATTTTGAGAACATGGAATTCAAGTGTTGCATTTGTTTTCAAACAAGACATTTAGAAAACACATGTCCACGAGCAAACAAAGCATCAGAAAGGAAAATAAAACAACATGAAAATCCAAAGGAATGGCATGTCCCATATCCACACCTCCCAGAAGAAGAGGATGAGGAAACAATGGGGAATCATATAAATGTGGAGATCCATAAACACCAAGGCACTTCGATGAACAAAGGGGAAGAGAAAGTAAGAACAATGGTCGAACTCGAGAGGAGTCTCAACAAAGCAAAGATAATAGTGCAACAAAAAGAGCAAACACCCATTCAATTGGAGGTGGGAGGTGTAAATATATCCCACATCTCTGAGTGTTTAGAATAAAAGAAATAAGTCTCTTTTAAGGTGCATGAAAATAATTTGGGAATTGTAACTTTCACTCCCATCCAACGAGTTTGGATAAAAGTTGAGGAAACAAAGGTAAAAAGGGGTAGTTAAGTGCTCTTTCTTACACTTAGCACAAAATTTTTTATTATTTATTTTCTTTTTTGGGCTCTAGCCTTGGATTGGCATGATTGAATGCTTTGTAGCATTTGCACATTGTAATTTTATTCCTTGAATAAAATTATGCTTTTTCCTTTGGAAAAAAAGTCAAGTCAGTTGCCTTTATAGGTATATTTTTTACAAAATATGCATAAATCATGTTCATAATTGATTGATTTGATCCTCATTTGGTTTCTAGTTGTTCATATCATGGATATGATCTTCAAAATTCAAATTTGGGCATTTTTTGGAATTTGGTGTAGGTTTTAGGTTCCCATCTTCCCATGTTGACCAGGGATTTTAGGGCAATTTTAGCTCGAAAAAATAAGTATTTCACCATCTTCAGATACCTATGAGAAAAATACATGTCTTATTTTTTACCCTACTTGCATTTGAATATGACAACAAATGATCAATTGCAAAATATACTTGAACCTATGATTTTTTCTCAGAATGCATTTAATTACAAGAAATTTCAAAAGTTAAAAAATTAAAAAAAAAATTAGTATACGAAATTATTATTATAGGGGAAAAAAAAAATTGTGTTAAATGATGAAAAGTAGGTGTTTTTAAGGGAAATAGAATTGAAAATCCATATTAATATTTTTAGCTAAAATGATGACTTGTAGTAAACTAGCTAGTAATGTAAGACAGAACAGAATTAAGAAGAAAAGGACCTACTAAAAACATAATTTCTTAGCCATAACCTATGAGAGGAGGAAATCATGATGTCTTTAGGACATACCACGTAGACTCATAGGATGATATAATCATTTGAATTTTCTAGTTGGAAATCTCTCTATACTCTTGTCATCTGTAGTTATTTCATGGGAAAACATTGGTCTATCCTTCTCTAATGAAAACATGAATGCATTCATGATGATCTACAAATGACAATGTTCCACTCCCTAGGCCATAGTCTTCTCCAATTTCTATAGTAACAATGATGGGGGAATATATTGATTCATATGCTAATTCTTGGCAGTTCTAGTGAGGTTTGAAGATATTATTCATGATTTAATTAATGATAATTTACATCGTGCAATAATCCCTGGAGCTAGGTGCTTTGATCCTTCGTTGGCCTCTAATAGGTTCATTAGCGAGGATATTGAAAGCAACATCCCTTATATTTAGCAACTCTTCAAATTTTATGCTTACTCATATTCACTTGGCTCGGTATACCCCTACATGCCCATTTTTGGGAGTTGTTCATTCTATTGATATTTTCCATTTTTTTAAGCTAATTTTTGTCTTTATACCCAAACCTAGACCCAATACTCCTTCACTGCACTTTATGTCAATATATGCATAACTACATATGTTATATGATAACCTCCCCCTAGTCTGGGTTTGGCCTAAATGCAAACACCTCAACTCAACATTTCTCAAACTCTCAAACTATGGAGTAAGTCCATAGATGGACTCAACTAATTACTACAGGGTTAATTTCACCCTTAAACATAGAGAGTCACCCTAGGTCTCCTGCAACATTTTAAGGGGCTTGACCAGGGTTGACTTGAGAGAGCTTGACCTCCCCAATTATGGTTAAACAGAGGAATTTGATCCGCATTTTAAATAAATCAATTTCAAGAATAAATATAGAACATAAAAAATAATAACAAGAACATAAACCTGCATTCCATTCAAATATTATCACAAGAATTTCATGGAAGACAACACTCTATGAACTCAATAATAGCCACACCATATTTTGTTGGTCCATCCGGGCATAAAAAGTTAGTTTTATGTATAAGAAAAGTAAAGATCAATAAAACATGTAGAGCCCACAAATTACAGGAAAACCATACATGAATATAAAGAACATTGAGAACACCCTAGTTAAAGGGATTCTTTGTCCTTTATAGCTTGCAAGCCTTCAAACCTCACATACCACAACAATGAATATGAATGCCTAAGATATCCAACTGACTCATGTCATTACTATTATTATGCCAGTAGCAAAAACATGGTCGTATATCTCATCTCATGAGAACAAATATGTAAAACTTCTCATCCCAAGTATTCAAGAAGATACCATCTTGATCAACAATGTTGGTTCACCTCAAGAAACCATACACAACCATTCATATAACTATGTACATAATAGAATAAAAAAAACCCATAGATCACAATATCTATTACCTCCATGAATTCATGAGAAAACCACTCAATTCACTACCTACCTAAGCTAGAGCAACCCCTATCTGCATAGCACATAAATATGTTATCAATGAAATCACATGCAACATGGTCACAACAGTGGGCTTCCCAAACCTTCAAGATATAAATATAACAAATACTTAATACATTAGGATGGTATTAGATGATTTCAGATCACCATTTAGGGTCCTATCTGATAGACATGTGAAATACCTAGTATTCACCGACCACATGATTCAATCAACCCCATAAACACCATGCTCATAAAATATGTCAACATAAATCATATTCATACCAACAAAAGATAGCTAAATGATTATAAGGTAAGAATAAAATTCTTGGTTACTATAGACCGCCAAGTATTTGTATGTCAACTCTCCTAAAATGAGTCAAAAATGTTAAATCCATCTAGTTCAGACATGTCCTAATCACTTTAACACATTATACGACCAATCAACTTAGCTATATCATGAACCAGACATGATTATTTGAATCTTATAGGAGGTAATTATTGGTAACTCATAATACAAGTATTTACAAAGAAAAAAAACACTTATCTGATTTATATGAAGATGTCGGCAACAAGAGGGACTTAGACTTAGACTTATATAATATTTTTTGTAGACAACCACCCCTGAGCAAGATTCAAAGTCGTAGTAAAGAATCCCTCTAGGGAATATACTCCACCTAGTAAATAAAACCACATAGGATTCGAAGGATTCCATATTGATTCCACCTACAATACCAACAAGAAATTTATAACCATTATGGCTCCTTCTCCTCAAGACAAATTCATTATTCCCCTCTATTTTGCAGTCATGCTTGCCACCATGGTTTCAACTAGCCCATCTTCCTATGTTTTATTTTCTCTAATCCCTATACCACTCTGCTCGACCTAAAGATGTTTCTCCTATACTCTTTTGTTTTTGTCGTCTCTGCATGTGCAGTATTCCCAGTAAGAACTCCTTGCCTTACTCTCCTCTAGTCATGGCGAGAAATATCAATGCTTATATTTTCTCTTTCTACTCCTTATGTTGTCTCTTGCATTTCCCCTTACGTGTTGATGACCACCACATGTTTTCACAAGAATAGGGCAATCTCGTCCTATTGTGTAGGTCACCATATCACGTTTTTAAATTCCTATATAGACTTTCCTTTAATTCCTGTAGGAAGATAATTGACATCTTGAATGCACCTCTGAGTTTGGTCATTTCCCTAAGCAATTTGCCCACATTAGAGGAAATTTTAGCTTAAAATTGGCCTTCTAGGAAAAAATGATAAATAATAGCTAAAAAATTAAAATAAAAGCTACGAATTTTGGAGGGAAAAGAAGAAAACTATTTTTTAATAGTATTTTTGACTTATCTCCTTATAGGTTTACTCAAATTTCAAGTGTAGACAATCATTGGATTCAGAACTAAATTCCACATCTAATGAGTACCCATTATGCATACTTTTGAGAAGACCCACTTTGATAAACAAAATTAAGATGCATTTAAAAATGTGTTCAACACATTTTTTTTAATCTATATTAATTTTTTATCAATTTGGGTCTTCTTAAAATTATGCATAATGGGTACTCGTTGGATGTGGAATTCAATTCTGCATCCAACGAGTGTCTACACTTGAAATTTGAGTAAAGACATAAAGAGATCAATGAAAAATATAATTAAAAAAGATAATTTTTATTCTTTTCCCTCCAAAATATTTACATGTACCTCTTTTTAAATATAAAATATTTTGATTGGTTTACATATTATGACATGGAAATTACGTGAAAATTTTATTGGCACTTTTAGGATGAAATTTCCTCTAGTGGCAACTTGTCCACTCAAGCTAAGAATCTGTGTCTTCTCGTCAAGCAATCAATGTCTTACATTTTTCCACATTATTTATATGAATACATTTCATAATAATGTTTACAAGAGGGATTAAGCATAGGGGACTCCATAATCCACACCTCCTCATAGGAATACCATCCTCGATGTTCTATATTAGAAGACAAACTTAACGATGAGCTTTATAAAGATGATTAGTTTTAAATTTATAATTAAATTCAAAGTTTATTACCCAACAACTTAATGGGTATAACATCCCATTAACTCAACCATTTTCTCAATTGGTTGTGTCTATTTCATAGTTCTCTTAATCCAACTTATCTTTCTTGTTGTTCGGAGTGCCTCCTGCCTCCAATGCCCAACCATGTTATCCATTGTAATCATTTCTTCTTCAGTGAACAATTTCAGCTCATTACTACTAGAGAAACACGTAAAGTACATATGATCCCAGCTAACATGCCCATAACTCTTGAAAACAAATACATCTTCAAATTTCATCATCCCTTTCTCTAGTTTCTTAGTCTCTGAGGTGGTCTAGTTCCTCTTATGTGCAATCATGCACCTTCCAAGTTTATGCATCCCATTTTCGTCTTCCTCAATCCCACGGATCATCTATCCCTTATTAAGGCTTTCTAGAATCATAAAAGGTCTTCATAACCAAGGAACCATCCTAAATTAACATAATCACATCAATCATGGAATACCTCATGGGAATGAGTGTATACAACTCAGATCTACTATCACCACAATAGCCCTATTCATTAATTCATCACCTCCAACATGTTGTTGTCCACTTTGCTATATTCAATCTATTGATGGTTTACTTGCAGTTAGCCTCATACACTCATGCTCATTGTTCAAAATTCCTCCTACATCATGGGTATTTTATTTTTATCGGATTCATCATAAGCAAGTTCCAAACCAATTTAAAGCATACCTCTACCAGCAAATTTATTTATGAGATCAACCCTAGAATTTTAATTCAATTCAAATTACAACAAAATTATAATATATCACAATTTCCAATCACTGCAAGCCATAAATTTAAAAAAATTTAAAATGTGGTATCAATTATAAATTTTGTTAAATTAAATAGTTGATACATATCTTTGGTTTCTCTTTACTTCTTTGGCCCACAAACACTGAATGGTTTTCCAGACCAAGAAAGAACTTGGTGGTGTATAAGCTCCCCTTGATCTCTAAATTTTCCTTCAAGTCCAATTATTTGATTTGTTCTTCACCCCAACACTTGCACTTATCATAGCTCCATATGATCTTCAACCAATTTAGTGTTTAACTCTAATTTACTAACCATTTATCATCCCTAAGATTAGCACTCAGTAATTCTTTACGTTATCTTCAACGTTGTTTCAATGCTCAACTATATGGTTTTTTTCTTCACTGCAAAGAAAAATGCTTAGCATAACTATTAAATATAATGCTGCATGACACAATTCATTTTTCACTTTGCTATAAATGGGTGTTGTCTCAAACCCAAGGCACTACACTTAGTGTGTCTACTGAATAAAATTCCACAGGACGCATTGTCTTCTTGGCTTTACCTCCTGTTGTGACTTGTATTTTGTTGTTTGTTTTATTTATTATTTCATTTGAAAATCACTTGAAAAAGCATTTTAAAAAAATAAGTTAAGAAGGAGGGGAAATAAGATATATACTAGATCCAAATACATGAAAGAAATAAAGGAAAATTTTAGATTTATGAAAGGAGCAAGTATAAAGAAAATGACCCATATGATAAAGTCAAATTGCAGTTATATGGAGTGGGCTTTATATCTATATATATATGTGTGTGTGTGTGTGTGTGTGTGTGTGTTAACGTTGCGATTACATCGCAATCGTAAAAGGTGCAGTGGATAGTTACATGAACTATACCATGGGAATTGCCGATCGCCGATTGTAATTCTTGAAAATTGTGCAGAACTTTGAAGATGCCAAAGGTTATGTGGGAAAACACACACACACACACACACACACACACACATATATATATATATGCATATATTGCAAACATAACTCCATAGGAATCAAAATGCAAAAGAAATGAATAAATAAAGCACATCTTTGAAGAAAACAAGTGTTAGAATGACTGGACCTGAAATATTATATGCTACTTTTTCAAGTTTTATAGCTCCATGTTAGGGATGGTGGCATCACAGATAAACGCCGATTGCGATCAACGATTGAATTCTGGACCCCAAAAACTTATATGATGTATTTTATAAGAGGGGCAGGTCCGTAAAGTGTGAAACACTTATGTTATATGCATTGACCCCGCCGATTGCGATATGCGATAAGGGTCAAACTCGAAACATATATATAACATATTTTAACAGCCCATCAAGTCCGTAAAAGTGTTGAATACATATGTTGGTGCATTTGATGATTATCGATTTCCATATGGGTAAGATAGATCTAAGAGTATATATGTTGTGTTAACACGGTTTTATATAAAGTTTTATAATGGAAGGGTGGACTTGAAAGCATATATCTGTTATGTTCTAAAGCTCGGTAGGTCCGCCATCGTTGTGCAGCACTTTATATATATATATAACATGCCGACTGTGGGTCAATGGCGATATACGTTGTGTTATAGAAAACTTACAGACCATCCGACCTGAAAATCATAGATCAATAGTGGAGATGGATTGGCGGGAAGGATACCTTGGGAATAGTTTTAAGCTTGTATTGAAAAGGAAAAACAAGTGTTATCATATATTTTCGTTATAAACACATAGTTTCAGTATTTTCATGGTTATTACAGACATGAGTTTTTGGGCCAATTGCAACTTGCGATAAAGGTCAATGATAGCTATAAAGCAGTGTATGTTGAGTTTCAGATGAATGATAAACATTAAGTTTGCTGTGTAATGTTGGAAATCAGGGATTAGAGCGCTAAAGAAGAAGAAGACAATCTGATATGTTTCTTGGCATTTTGGACAAGATTATGCAAGCATCATTATATCGGTTACAAAGGCATTTAACACTAAACCGACAAAGCAAGCCAATAGTTACCATATGTTTCTAAATTTAGTTTTGTTTTTGTTATTTCTTGTTCTTCAAGGTGTTTTTACCCTCTATAAATTCTGTAGCAGTTTTAGTCATATAGTTAGAAAGCAGTTAGATAGGTTTCAAAAATCAATAACTATTCCACATATATAAAAAGTGGAAAAAATTACTAATAAAGGGTTGGAATTTCAGAGAATCAACCCACTGTATTTCTAATAACATCATTGATTAATAAAACAACCAGAAGTTTCCAGGAGTTGTTACATATAATTTGTAGGTTTCACTATCATGTGTCATGCAATGTTTTCTTCTTTTTAAGTGTAGTAATGAAGCTATAGGGTTAAATCCATTAAAGAGTGCTCCTATAATTAAAGTCTTCATTTCCTTTCTAAGTTATAAACAGTAGTTTCTGTGAGAGATAAACATATTGTCTATGATTTATTCTTCATGATCATAATTCCTCTAAGTTACAGATAATAGTTCCTGTGAGAGATCAACATATTGTCTTTAACTTCCCTTTCAAACTTTCCTCATTCATCATTTATATTTAATAACAAATAGCATTCTAGGAATTTCTGATCATACATGTATAAGAGTCTAAGGCCAAGTTTTCCAAGTTCTTCATTTCGTAGTCTAATAAACAATAATTGATAGTAAATAAGCTTTATCAATGTCTTAAGCACAATTTCCCTACACCCAGGAAATTGGTTTCTTAAGGAACAACAACGCCACTAAGTGTTTTCTCAACCCCAAGGAATAGAACTTAGTGTTCATATCAAACAAAATTCCACAAGTTGTAATGCCTTCCTAGCTTTACTAGCAATAAGTGTTTTCTCAACCCCAGTGCACAACATTCAATGTTCCTATTAAAAAAAATTCCATAGGCCACAATGCCTTCCTAGCCTTTATCAACGTTTTTTGTTTTCTTAACTCAAAGGCACCATATTAAGTGTGGCTAAACTACTCCACCCAGTCTTGAGTCAAGTTAGTCTTCAAATCTATCCCTGTGGGTGGTTTCTTAGCTCCAATGAAGAATACTTAGTTGTGTTTATAATGCTTCATAGCTCCATTATCATTATTGTATTCTCAGGCCTAGGTAATTCACATTCCACACAATCTACTTGTCCTCAGTCACACCACTAGCAAGGTAGGTGTGATATTTCGACACTTAGGTGTTGGAAGTAGCTAAATTGTATGCATTGAGTGTTTTATCATCCTTCTACAAAATTTGGTGGCATACATGCCCAATCCTTTAATCATGAATTCTAGTTAATAGTTAGTATACCTACTAATAAAACAATCAACATTTCCTTGTGATATATTATATCCACCCCAACACCAAATATAATATATAGTATATATTATTATAATAAAAATATATATATAGGTACATCATGATTATAAGGATAATTAACAATAATAAATCCCAATTGCTTAATGGATCCCACATATGGCAAAGGATATCATTGGATAACCTCATTGTGTTATGAGAAACATGTCATTCACATATTCATCATATTTACATGACTATTAACCAATCATCCTTCCACAATAATGATTCACAACAATAAATTGTCAAATACAATGGTATTACATACATTCATTTCAGCATTAACATATTCATGACACGCAAGTCACTCAAATAGTGATATCATAAGAGAATTTCATGTATCCATGCAAAGCATGCATACATTATAAAAAATTGTTTCAAACTTAGCAAAATGAATTTTTCACCCAAATTCATCACTTTTACCTTCTCAATTTCATGTCATTACGAGTGCTATCAATTGTAAAAAGAGCTTCTGCATAAATCACATAAAAAGATCATTGTCGACGCGTTTCGAACCAACCAGTGTGGTTCATCGTCAGGACAAGTTGAAAGAACAGCATCTGGCCTAGCAAGTTAAATAGACTTGAGTAAGAGAACTCCAACGGCTACATAAAGCGTATATTTGACTTTTAGGAACCTAGGTCATAATTATATTAATAAATTTAATCTAATTATTATTTATATAATATTAAGTTAATAATATAATATTTAAATTTCTTGAGATAAGATAAATTAGGTTATATTAATAAATTAAATCTAATTATTATTTTTATAGAGTTCATAATATAATATTTTAATTAGGTATGATTAATATATGAGCGGATATTATTAAGGGAAATTTAATTTGTTTAAATAAAATAATGGTTATTTAAAATTTTATTTTATTTTATTT